>RJVU01063374.1:1887167-1948806 GCA_003731715.1 Anabarilius grahami | reverse complement strand
TACATTTATATATAATAAATAAATAATATAATATTTTTTGGTAACACTTTATTTTAGTGTCATTGTTACATATGTTACATGTAGTTACTATAGTAATAACTATAAATTATGCATAATTACATGCAACTAACCCTAAACCAAACCAAACCCTAATCCTAACCCTACAGTAAGTACATGTAGTTACTTAATATTACTCAGTACTTAAATGTATAATTACAGTGTAATTTTAAAATAAAGTGTAACCTATTTTTTTAGTAGTGTTGTTAACATTACATAAAATGTTACACAAAACAGTAGTTTTGTTCAATTTATAATTGGGACTGATTTTTGTTCTGTTTTTTGCACAAAAAAGAAGGAAAATCTGGTACACAGTCTTGCAATACTGACCATTTTCAAATCCTTTTTTCTTTTTTTCTGCTTTGCACGACATCTTGTGATTAATCTAAAAGCTGGTGGGTTTGGTTCAAGGCTTAAAACTCCTCATTGAAGAATTTTTTTGCAACGCAGCTGGAGAAAATAACTGGTAAATACATTTTCAGAACCAATGCCGCTGAAAAAGCACACACACTCACTCTCTCTCTCTTATTCAGTGGATGTCACACACAACCGAGTCAAGCTTTACAGGGCATGCAAATACAGAAATTACTCACATGAAATTACATAAGCCAAATCTGGTCCTCAGTTCCAGCTTGTGAAATTGCAGAAAATGTTAATTATGAGCTTTGGGATTCTTAAGGGATTGTTAGAAGAAAAAAAATACAGTACAGCATTTTTGAATAAAAAGCTGCTCAGTATCGAACCGCCCGTGTCTCGAGGTGCAGACGTGCTTCATAGATTTTGAATCCGACCTCTCTCTTGCTGTAACACAGGATCGCTCTCGCTATTGCTAGAGGCCTCTAATTAAATCTAGCAGCGAAACGACTTCTTGTATTCCTACACGCACCAGGAGGGCCAAAAGATTCCCTACTTTCTCTGTGACCTTTCACTGGTATTAAACCACTGAGGCAGTGTAAACATTACTGTACGCAAGTCTCTCAGATGCCCAAGAGCCTCCAGTCATTGATGAAACCATCTCCATTCACAACTGCTTGAATCCTGGCCTTTTAAAAACTTGCAATATGCTTCACTGCTGTAAATGTGATATAAAAAGAGAAGTGCATTGGTCCAATTTTTTACAGAAGGTATTTTATCATCTAGACCCCTTAAAAAAGTCAAGATGGTGGAAAGTAATGGGCTGTAAAGACCGTGTTTGGACACGCTGACACCACTGTACAGCTACTGTTGAACATGTTTTTCGTCTGAAATTGCCCCACTGAAAGCACATTACGCTTAACAACCCATCTCTTTCTGCCTTAGAGCTGATATAACCAGGTCTTCACCACAATACACGATTCTTGAGGTTCTGATGACCTTAAAAATAAATATGTCAGACAGAAACGTTTCTCTTTAGATCAGTTGATGTCTCGGGATCAGTGGGAAAATTGCTGCCTTCCTTTCTCTACAATATGTATTAAAAAAAAAGTTGTATTCTACAGTTTTAAAGCATTTTGTCCTGGGAAAACAAAAAACAGTGTCTCTTGTGTCTTTTTTGGGTACTGTACCTTTAAGACTTATACTGTTTAAAAGTCTGGGGTCAGTAAGATTGTTTAAAGAAATTACAATTTTAAATTGATCAAGACATTTATAATGCTACAAAATGCTATTCTTTATTAAGCTGCAAAAACTGTCAACATTGATAATTAATAATTACATTAATTTATGAAGGAATAAATGGGAATAAATTACATTTTTAAATATTTGGAAAAAAACTGTTCTTTTAAATTGTAATAGTATTTCACAATGTTACTGTTTTTACTGTATTTTTGAACTCTAGAAAGGTAGTGTATATGAGTACATATATATATGCAGTGTGTAACACTGCAGTTTTTACTGTATAAATCAAATATAATTAATATAATAACAACAATATATATTTGTATTTTTGTATATTTTTTGATTAACATTATTGACACAGACAGCAGCAGGAACATTAGCAGATAAAGCAGAATGCACAAATCCAATATAATGATACGCATCCGTTTTTTTTCTCAGTTGTTTTTGTTCACGAAAGCCATAAAGCCCAAAGTATAGTTCACAACATCTGAACATTTTCCTTCTCCCACAGAAAGCGGAAATCGCTGTGGCCCCTTTAACAATCACTCTGGTCCGGGAGGAGGTGATCGATTTCTCCAAGCCCTTCATGAGTCTGGGCATCTCCATCATGATCAAGAAGCCGCAGAAGTCCAAACCCGGCGTCTTCTCCTTCCTGGACCCGTTGGCCTACGAGATCTGGATGTGCATCGTGTTCGCCTACATCGGCGTGAGCGTGGTGCTCTTCCTGGTCAGCCGCTTCAGCCCGTACGAGTGGCACACCGAGGAGCCCGAGGAAGGCTCCGACGGTCCGCCCAGCGACCAGCCCCCCAATGAGTTCGGCATCTTCAACAGTCTCTGGTTCTCTCTGGGCGCCTTCATGCAGCAGGGATGCGACTTCACACCCAGGTAAGGGCATGTGCGTTATTCGTCAAAAAAGCATACAAATTTTACTCACATTTTAAATAGTAATTGTAGTCGAAATAGGATTTGTCCCCCGTATCGTGCGGCCCAAACTGCAGCACTAATTAATGAGTCACGTCAGGTGTGCTCAGGGTAAGAACTGAAAAAGATCTGGAAAATATGAAGTGTAGTCAAAAACAGCTTTGAAATCAAGCTCATACGCTTCATGTAGAGCTTTCTGAAATAGTGGCCCATTAACTGCAATTTTTCACAGAATTTTCAGGCGTTTGCCTAAGTGCTCATAAAACTGTCAAGGGATGGAGTGTGTGATTGCGTCTGTCAGCGAGTGAACGTAACAGCCCCACCGTCTCAGCTGGGTTAATGCCTCATCTGCTCTTTGTAAACAGTGAGTAATGTAGATGTTCAGTGATGCTCCTGCTGATACAGTTGAATATAATCAGCTACTAGCAACTAACAGTACAGTGACGCGACAGGCACTATCGGTGTGTTGAATGTGGGTAAGTTTCATTAAAAAAGAAACGTTGAACAAAAAGCTGAGAAAAATCAAATCACGTTTTTTTCTACAACATGTGCATAAGCAATGCTTTTATCACTTGTTTATGCTCTTTTTTTGCCTGTGTTTTGATCCAGAGATTCTCTACTCTTTCAGAAGTTACGTAATAGTGCCCCCTACCAAAACCTGAAAAACCTCTACATAAAACATGGAAAGCCAGAAAATTCCATCACTGGTGAGAAAGCGTTGTTTCATAAATGATGAAAAATACCATCTAAGGCGGGAAAGCATTGTATCATAAACGACGGAAAAGCGTTGTTTCACAAATGACGGAAAATTCCATCAATAGCGGGAAAGTGTTGTTTCATAAATGATGGAAAATTCCGTCAATGGCGGGAAAGCATTGTATCATAAATGACGGAAAATTACGTCAATGCCAGGAAAGTGTTGTTTCATAAGTGACGGAAAAGTGTTGTTTCATAAATGACAGAAAATTACGTCAATGCCAGGAAAGTGTTGTTTCATAAGTGACGGAAAAGTGTTGTTTCATAAATGACAGAAAATTACGTCAATGGCGGGAAAGCATTGTTTCATAAATGACGGAAAATTACGTCAATGGCGGGAAAGCATTGTTTCATAAATGACGGAAAATTACGTCAATGCCAGGAAAGTGTTGTTTCATAAACGACAGAAAATTCTGTCAATGGCAAATAAGCGTTGTTTCATAAACGACAGAAAATTACGTCAATGCCAGGAAAGTGTTGTTTCATAAATAACGGAAAAGTGTTATTTCATAATTGACGGAAAATTACGTCAATGCCAGGAAAGTGTTGTTTCATAAATAACGGAAAAGTGTTATTTCATAATTGACGGAAAATTACGTCAATGGCAGGAAAGCATTGCCTCATAAATTACGGAAAATTCTGTCAATGGCAGGTAAGCGTTGTTTCATAAATGACGGAAAATTCCATCAATGGCGGGAAAGCGTTTCATAAATGACAGAATTTCATAATTTGCGAAAAAGCATTCTGTCAATAGCAGGTAAGCGTTGTTTTATAAATGACGGAAAAGTGTTATTTCATAATTGACGGGAAATTATGTCAATGGCGGGAAAGCATTGCCTCATAAATGATGGAAAATTACGTCAATGCCAGGAAAGTGTTGTTTCATAAATAACGGAAAAGTGTTATTTCATAATTGACGGAAAATTACGTCAATGGCGGGAAAGCATTGCCTCATAAATTACGGAAAATTACGTCAATGGCGGGAAAGCATTGTTTCATAAATGACGGAAAATTACGTCAATGCCAGGAAAGTGTTGTTTCATAAACGACAGAGAATTCTGTCAATGGCAAGTAAGCGTTGTTTCATAAATAACGGAAAAGTGTTATTTCATAATTGACGGAAAATTACGTCAATGGCAGGAAAGCATTGCCTCATAAATTACGGAAAATTCTGTCAATGGCAGGTAAGCGTTGTTTTATAAATGACGGAAAAGTGTTATTTCATAATTGACGGGAAATTATGTCAATGGCGGGAAAGCATTGTTTCATAAATGACGGAAAATTTCGTCAATGGCGGGAAAGCGTTGTTTCATAAATGACGGAAAATTTCATCAATGGCAGGAAAGCATTGTTTCATAAATGACGGAAAATTTCGTCAATGGCGGGAAAGCATTGTTTCATAAATGACGGAAAATTTCGTCAATGGCGGGAAAGCATTGTTTCATAAATGACAGAAAATTCTGTCAATGGAATTTCCCGCCATTGACGGAAAGCATTGTTTCATAAATTACAGAAAATTACGTCAAGGCCAGGAAAGTGTTGTTTCATAAATGACGGAAAGTGTTATTTCATAATTGACGGAAAATTACATCAATGGCGGGAAAGCATTGCCTCATAAATTACGGAAAATTCTGTCAATGGCAGGTAAGCGTTGTTTCATAAATGACGGAAAATTCCATCAATGGCGGGAAAGCGTTTCATAAATGACAGAAAATTTCATAATTTGCGGGAAAGCATTCCGTCAATAGCAGGTAAGCGTTGTTTTATAAATGACGGAAAATTTAGTCAATGGCGGGAAAGCATTGTTTCATAAATGACGGAAAATTTCGTCAATGGCGGGAAAGCATTGTTTCATAAATGATGGAAAATTACGTCAATGGCGGGAAAGCGTTGTATCATAGATGACGGAAAATTACGTCAATGCCGGGAAAGCATTGTTTTAGAAATGACGGAAAATTCTGTCAATGGCAGGTAAGTGTTGTTTTATAAATGACTGAAAGCGTTGTTTCATAATTGATGCAAAAATTATGTCAATGGCGGGTAAGCGTTGTTTAATAAATGACGGAAAAGTGTTGGTTTATAATTGACGGAAAATTATGTAAATGACGGGAAAGTGTAGTTTCATAAATGACGGAAAATTACATCAATGACAGGAAAGCGTTGCTCCATAAAGGACAGAAAATTTCATCAATGGCGATAAAGCGTTGTTTCATAAATGATGGAAAAGCGTTGTTTCACAAATTCTGGAAATTTCCATCAATAGCAGGAAAGCATTGTCTCATGAATGACAGAAAATACCATCAATGGCAGGAAAGCTATACATCATCTCAGGTTTNGGAAAGCGTTTCATAAATGACAGAAAATTTCATAATTTGCGGGAAAGCGTTCCGTCAATAGCAGGTAAGCGTTGTTTTATAAATGACGGAAAAGTGTTATTTCATAATTGACAGGAAATTATGTCAATGGCGGGAAAGCATTATTTCATAAATGACGGAAAATTTTGTCAATGGCGGGAAAGCGTTGTTTCATAAATGACGGAATATTACGTCAATGGCGGGAAAGCATTGTTTCATAAATGACGGAAAATTTTGTCAATGGCGGGAAAGCGTTATTTCATAAATGACGGAAAATTACGTCAATGGCGGGAAAGCATTGCCTCATAAATTACGGAAAATTCTGTCAATGGCAGGTAAGCGTTGTTTCATAAATGACGGAAAATTACGTCAATGCCAGGAAAGTGTTGTTTCATAAACGACAGAAAATTCTGTCAATGGCAAGTAAGTGTTGTTTCATAAATGATGGAAAATTCCGTCGATGCCAGGAAAGTGTTGTTTCATAAATGACGGAAAAGTGTTATTCCATAATTGATGGAAAATTACGTCAATGGCGGGAAAGTGTTGCCTCATAAATTACAGAAAATTCTGTCAATGGCGGGAAAGCGTTTCATAAATGACAGAAAATTTCATAATTTGCGGGAAAGCGTTCCGTCAATAGCAGGTAAGCGCTGTTTTATAAATGATGGAAAAGTGTTATTTCATAATTGACGGGAAATTATGTCAATGGCGGGAAAGCATTGTTTCATAAATGACGGAAAATTTCATCAATGGCGGGAAAGCATTATTTCATTAATGACGGAAAATTTAGTCAATGGCGGGAAAGCATTGTTTCATAAATTATGGAAAATTTCGTCAATGGCGGGAAAGTGTAGTTTCATAAATTATGGAAAAGTGTTGTTTCACAAATTATGGAAAATTACATCAATGACAGGAAAGCGTTGCTCCATAAAAGACAGAAAATATTATCAATGGCGATAAAGCGTTGTTTCATAAATGATGGAAAAGCGTTGTTTCACAAATTCTGGAAATTTCCATCAATAGCAGGAAAGCATTGTCTCATGAATGACAGAAAATACCATCAATGGCAGGAAAGCTATACATCATCTCAGGTTTGCCAACACACATGAAAAGCTCCAATAGGCATGATCTCTAGTAATGCACACGGCAGATATTTCCTCGTCTGAAGTGGAAAGCGGATAATTCCTGTGCTTTTGTCTGCGCTGACCTAAGGGCTTCCCAGAAGCCGAGGCACAAAATTAAAGTTGGACTTTACCGTCCGCATCCAGGAAGAAACCGCAGGCTCACCGTCCCCGCTTCCTTCAAGACAAACATTAAACTTTCATCCCTGCAGCTGCATGGCAGAAAAATCACACTTTATTTTTAGAATATTTATAAGAATATAGCATTTTATTATTGATAGCTGGAGAATGCGGCACAATGAAAAATTGATGCCCGGGGTCCGGGGAAGGCGAGGCCACTGAACTGCACAAATTAAAAGTCTGCCCCAAAAAAACAGAAACAGAGCAAGAGTGACGAGTGGGTGAAGTTGTGAATGTGATCTTATCGTTGTTCTACTATAACAACACTTTCACACCTTTTCTTATGAAACATTTACATTGCACTATCACGGCTCGTGTGTGTTGTAACGCAGGACTTGAACTTGTGTCTGGGAGCTCGCAGCATTACCCGTAGCTACAAAAATCACACCGTTCCTGCCAAACGGCGCTGCTTTCAAAGGCTGTTTTCACCTGCAGAGCACACACAGATAACCAGCCTGCCGTCGAGGGGATTTCTGAGAGGTTAATGGTGTCAGAAGCGTTCAGATCCTCAGAAACGTGGCACTGGCATTAGCATTAGCCTGGTCAGCAGCTCTGTGCATTAAAGGACATTACTGATCCGCACTTCTACACAGAAACTCTTTTAGTACACTAACACACACACATTTTTTATTGGACTCTTTCTTCTTCTTTCTCATACATTACCCATGAAACATACAGAGGGATGGAGCTATTTTTAAATGAATGTACTGTCGATTCCATCATTTAAATGAATGTGACACTATTAAAGTTAAATTCAACTTGAAATCACTATTATTAACCCCATTTACCTTCCTTTTTTATTATTATAAGAAAACATCAACAACTCAATATACAGCATATATGCATTACTTAATATATATAAAAATGCATTGTAAATACTGTTTCATGTTGTCTAAGTCTCACTGAAGCACACACACACATTTTGTAAGTGTAATTTTACACAGATGTTCACAAAACAATCAAGAGAATGTGTCTTTGTGTAAATAGCAGCTGCAGCAAATTGATTCTCCATTATCAAGTCTCACATGGGGTGAGTGAACATGCAAAGACGCAGGACCATTTGTCCTTCAATTTCGTTTCCTCTTGGTTTTTTGCCTCTCTCTCTCTCTCTCTCTGTCTCTCGCTCATGTTCTCTTCACTGACATCAGGACATTCCATCAATATCTCCCGCTGCAGCTTGAATTAGGCTGTCAGTCAGGCAGACAGAGAGAGAATTGCGCACCTCTTCTTGAACAAATGAAATATTTTTGCCTTGGTTTAAAAAAGAAAATCCTATCAATAACAGGTCACACTTTATTTGAAGCCTCTAATGCATTATATACTAATTCTTTATGTATTATATATAGTGGTAAACCAATATGATTTTTAAATGGTTGGAAAATCTCAATGCAATTTAATGATTGCAAGTGAGATATATATAAAATATGTTAGTTTGATTACATTTTTTACTCAAAACATTGAAAACAAAAACAAATATTTATATTCTGTTGACAAAAGTGACATTTTTATTTTTGTTTTGTAAAAAAAAATATACTTATTCATTGTTTAAATAATATAAAGCATTAAAACACAGTCAAAGCACAATATAATTTGTTTTTAATGCATTATACTCTTCAACAATGTGAACATGAATATTTAAGTATTATAAAATAGTAAAAAAAATCTTCTATAAAAATAATAGTTCTGGATGCTGATTGGCCAAAAAAGCATTTTAGCCATATTAAATGCACAATATAATAACTATAGCTGTGATGTTAAACTGCAAAAGATATAATGCAATGTATAATGCAATATAAATATCTCTATAATGCATTACGTACACAAGTGCATTTCTTTCAAATATAATCCGCTGTTCGCTGGTATTGTCTGATGATGTCAGAGAGCTTCTTTTTGCGATGACGAAATCACTATTATTAACCCTGTTTACCTTCTGTTTTATTACAATAAGAAAAAAATCAACAAGAAAAGAGAACGAAACAAAAATACAAAGCATGTGTACACACACACACACACACACTCTAAAAAATGCTGGGTTAAAAACAACCCAAGTTGGGTTGAAAATGGACAAACCCAGCGATTGGGTTGTTTTGACCCAGCAGTTGGGTTAAATGTTTGCCCAACCTGCTGGGTAGTTTTATTTAACCCAACAATTATTTACAAATTACTATATGTCTGGTTTAAAATGAACTGGGTTAAAACAACCCAATCGCTGGGTTTGTCCATTTTCAACCCAACTTGGGTTGTTTTTAACCCAGCATTTTTTAGAGTGCACATATATTCGAGTTATTATAGTTAACCAAAACTAAAACATTAAAATAAGTTTAATTTTTAATATTTTGTATTTTGTAAGTAATGAATTTTTTTTTATTTCAACATTATTTAATAATATTTTGCTCAAAATGTATGTATAAAATATGTTTGATTACATTTTTTTACTCAAAACACTGAAAGCAAAATTGATAGAGTTTATCAGTTGTTTGTTTTGTAGTTCACATTATACATTTAAATAATAAAATGCATTAAAACACAATCAACTCCAAAAATATAATGTGCTTTTAATGCATTATACTCTTTAAATGCCTGATGGCTTGTGCGTATGTTTATTATAATATTTTTTCAGTGTTATCAAACTCAGAAATCATATTTTATCCGAGTATTTAATAGTTCTTCTAGTACATACACTTTTTTAGTACGTATAACCCTACAAACTAAAACTAGCCGATTATGAAAAATGGCAGGTGGAAATGCGCTGCATGCGTGTGTTCAGCGCACTAAATCATCTGCACTTCCAGTCACGTCACCATCAGCTTCTGTTAAGCAGAGAAGGACGACCGACCACACATTAGCACGAAGGTTACACACCTGTCAGGACACGTCTCACACACACACACACACGGATCCATTCTGCTGGGCACGTCTCTCTATCTTTTGTTCGTTTCATATTCTTTTGTTCTTCGTCTCCTCCACTGTTATCAAACTCAGCTTGTCTTTCATATCTCTCTGTTACAACACTTCAGTCTTTCATTCTCTGTCTGCCTCAGCAGGATTGATTTTAGAGTAGCGCTTCCTGAATCCACAGCGCGACGACAGAAGAAATCATATTTTATCCGAGTTGTGAATGTGAGCTCGCGGTCTGAACTGAATGTGATGATGAAAAGTTCAAAACACAAACAGATTCATGAAAAAGTGGCGGTAGATTTTGCATACATTATATAATAACATAAGGCAAGACAAGGCAAGGCAACATAACATATAATATGAGAAGAAATGATAAAGCCTGGTACTCATGCTTAACATTGTTCTTATTGCTTTTTCCATTTATCTTTTCTTTTAGTATTTTTGCAAGTGTTGTTCCTATTGTGTCGGTATTAAAAGGCAATCTGTAAATAGAGTAATGCCATTATTTTGTAGGAGATTGTTGCCTATTATTTTTAGAAGTATATTTTAAGTAAGGGAAGTAAGGGAGTAAGCACTCTAAAAAATGCTGGGTTAAAAAAACCCAAGCTGGGTAAAATATGGACAAAACCAGCAGGTTGGGTTAAAAGGCACCTATTATGCCCTCTTTCACATGATGTAATATAAGTCTCTGGTCTGGTCAAGTTTCAGCTAAAAATACCTCACAAATTTGCCCCTATTTGGGGGTGAGCAAAAACACGCCTTTTACTATATTACTATATTGCTGGCTAAAAAAATAAATCCAAAATTGGTTGAAAAAAATGGCTGGGTAAAAACAACCCAATCCCTGGTTTTGTCCATATTTAACCCAGCAGTTTTTAGAGTGAGGGAAGTGGAATGTATTTTGTTTTATTTCTTACTTTGTTAGGCTATGGTATAGGGCTCGCGACGTGCACATCCGTGATAGTCACATGATAGTCTAGTATAGGGATCATTAATCCGTACAGACCAGGCACCACGTTTTGAAACGCACATGATTCTTGGATTTATTGCAAAGTTTAACCATAATAGAAAGAAAGTTCATCATTTGCACGAGTTTTAGGTCCTGTCAGTTTTCTGTGCTCACACACGGAACCGCGCAGACACGTGTGAACAACAAATTCTGTTCACTTTCGCGTCTATTTGTGCTTGAACATTGTGTCAAAATGTCCGTCTCTGCGAGTATCCTTGTAAACGCAGTTGCGTATGGCTTAGGTAACGCAAACAAAGAAAACGGATGTGTATCATAATGGATCTGCGCATTCAGTCTTAAAGTGACAGCGGGCTAATATTCTTGCTGCTTTCTGTGTCATGAATGTTAACAAACAACAAAATACAAAAAGAAAATCACTTTTGCAGCTTTAACACAGATTAATTACATTCAATTTATATAGTGAAGACTATGCAGTGTTATTTTACATTTGATTATTCAGTTGCTGTACCTGAATACTTACCTGAAAAATATAAAGCACTGTTTATTTAATTTAAATCACCCTAATCATTTTAGAATTATTAATTATTTCCAAATAGAGCTATTCAACTAATCTGGTGAATTTATTTCATATCGCAAAAAAACTAAATATCGCAATGTCAGTTTTTTTCCAATATCGTGCAGCCCTAATATGGTAGAGTTTAAAATAACAGATAGTTTCTGTTTCATTTGTTATTTTGGCACTTACCCATTTCCAAAGCTTGTGTACTGGCCTGTAAAAGTAAAAGACTGAACGCTCCTTCAATAAATGAAAGAAAACCCACGCTTTTCTTATGTTCCTCATATCACGCTATTCCTAGACTGGGGCTTAACATAAATTGGGGGCTCGTCCGGGATTTGAACCCGGGACCTCTCGCACCCCAAGCGAGAATCATACCCCTAGAAACCCTTTTTTCTATCAGTTGTTATTTTTTGTGATAAAAATAATATAATATTTGCCTATTAACGGTCATTCATTTAAATAATATAATGCATGAAATCACACAATCATTACCCAATTTATTGCATAATACTCTTTAAGAATGTAAACATGCATATTTAAGTATTGTAAGATCTGCTAACAATGAAACGAATAGTTCCAGATGTTGATTGGCCAATGCAGCATTCTATCCATATTAATTTAAATACGCAATATCATAACAGCTAATGATGCAGTACAGACCAAATGTAATAACTTTTGTGTGTTTTTTTTAAAGAAACATTTTTAGTAATAATGGCAGCAGTAATTCATCAAATTATGGAGATAACGGGCATATTTAGGCCTAAATGTAATTATATAATTATGTATTTAAATTGCATATAAAATTTTCATGTATTTGGATTTCGGTTTTAACATAAACAAACTAATAAACTTAATGTGATGCATTTTTGTCTGTCATACATAAATGAAACAGGTAAGAATTCTGCACTCAAATCATGCCATATATATTAACTATTTGCATCTATTTAATTTTATTTAAATCATCATATTTTCAAAACGCATTCATTTAAATTGCTTAGAATCAGCATGAATCTGTTCACTTAAATGTATTCACTTAAATGTATTCAACTATGAGCATTCATGGTTAAAATATGGCTAGCTGTGTGCAACAAGCAATATTTAATTAGTTAAAATATATGAGATTGAAAGACATTTGATTATTGATGATAAATACAGAATTGTGCATTCAAAACATATTCAGACTGACAAGAATGCATCACATTAAATTAATTAATTTATGATAAAACGATGTAATTCAAATGCATGGAAATTTTACATGCAACTCAAATATATAAATCGTAAATTCAGGCCTAAATATTTTTTGAGTGTTATGGCGCACTTTCGGAATTTTAACAAGCCGATTCAGGAACATTCCGTGTGCCGGATCACACTAGTCTGCTCAACCACCTAGTGCTCAGAATAAATCTATCCTGCATCACCTGATCTGCATAAATTCCTTCAGTGATACTAAAACAACGCAAACTATACATCATCGCCATGGTGATGGCACACGCTCAGCAGCACTGGAGATGCTCATAAATAAACACAATCACACACAGGCATCAAAGGGACTGTATTATCACCTCATCCAGCAGCCTCTCAACCCATCCTGAGAGAGAGAGATTTGTCCTTTAAAGGCGTGATTTTGCTCTCTCATCAGTACAGGTATTCTCTGAGGACATGACACTTTAGATAGGGTCAATGTCTTGCTCTTGCTCTCTTTCAGTACATTCTATCAGTGTAAAAGTGCATTCAAACCAACAATGTTTGTCACAGTTACATCTGTTTGCCTGTAGTAAGCATCATCAAGGTGTAAACTGAATTTGGAGGTGCAGTATGTAATATTGACAGCTTGTGGTTGAAATGGGTACTGCAGCCCAGATTCAAAATATTAGAGAGAGTTGTTTCCCCGGCCCCCTCCTCCTCAGACTCGACACTCACTGGGATTGCCAGATTGAGGACACGCAACAGGAGCGAGCGCAACTGAGTCTTGACAACGGAAGGAGACTTGATGAGTTGATTTATCCGCATTTTAATATGCTCTCATTTATAGAGATTTTTAGATGCCGAGGCTTTTTAGGTCGAGTAGAATCTGCCATCTCTGAACTAGTTCGTTTCGCTGGCTTCCATGGCTGCAATACACTGTGTTTTCCGCCATCTGGCAACCCGGGGTGTCGAAACACTATTGGGTAAACTGGCAGTGGGCGGGATCACACAGACCAAAACAAGAACAGACATTCCGACACCACCTTCTGTATTCAAGTTACAAGGAAAGTGTAAACTGGCGTCGCGTCAGTTAAGCTTTTTCCGTAAGTTGAATAGGGAAGGCGTAGGACATAGCTTAAGCTTTTTTAAACTGCGAAAGTTTTACACTCTTTGAAAGTTGAATACGGAAGGCGGTCTGGCGGAAGCTAGATATTTTACTTCATAAGTTGTTAAAAAAAATTTTTTTTACACAAACGCATCGCTTCAGAAGGCCTTTATTAACCGCCGTATTGTGTCACGGGAAATAGTCACCCCAGTTTGGCTTTCTACTTCTTTAGATAACTGCAGTGAACTTGCGTGCCGATTTTCTTCAACCCTTCTCATCAGAAGACGCTCCTGTCGAGGTGTTAACTTCCGTGGACGACCTGGACGTCTCTGTGAGATGGTTGTAGTTCCATCTTTTTACAATTTTTGTACCACTTTTGCTACAGTATTCTGACTGATAAGTAAAGCTTTGCTGATCTTCTTGTAGCCTTCACCTTTCTGGTGTAAATTATTTTCTTTCTCAGGTCTTGTGACATTTCTCCTCCATGTGGAGCCATTGCTGACAGCATGAAATGGGAAGGGGTTTTAGCACCCTTTTATAGTCAACTGTCTGCTGGACACCTGTGTAATGAATAATTAGACTCACCTGTGGTTGAATTCTTGTTAAATTAGACATTTGTAGTCTAAATTTAGCTTTGCTCCAGAGACTTTCAGTGGGGTGTACTCATTTTTGCATCACCGTAATTTGAGTAAACTGAACATTTTGTTCTCTAAGTGATATTATTAACCTTACTTTCATGTTATAAGTTAAACAGATGTTATATAAAACTTAGTCTGTCAACATTTTGGAAATTGTTTTTGTGTTCGTTAAGATATTGTTTAAAATGTTACTTTTCAAAGGGGGTGTACTCATTTACGCTGAGCACTGTATATAATGCGTAAACAGAGATCAACAAATTCTTCCTGCATGGTTAATTTCAATACAGAACATAGCTGACAGAGTTGATGTTTGCTTTTTTATTTATTTATAGTCTCATTTTCCATTTTATTAATTTTTTTCAAGATTTTTGTTGAAATGATGTGAGGTATAGAGTTAGAGATGGTTTTGTTTTCTGCTGAGAGGACCAATGGGAAATGGCTTAGTTTGGCTTGACAATTCTATAGACATTTTAAGAGTTTATTATCATCACAGCTTCTGTGAAGAAAGAGTTCCGTTCCCTGCAGCGCACTGCCGTATAAAATGCATTTCCCTGGTATTTTAGGGTAATTAAATTTTACCACGGCTTTTGAACGTATCTGCGTGTTCTGCCATTCTTATTGATGAACCCAGGTCAGTGTAGCTTGTGGTGTGTTTCAGTAGATTAGTCTGAAGTGAGAGAATGACGCATTTTTAATGAGATCTTGGATTCTTTTTGAAGAATGTAATTTCTTCTGGATTTACTGCAGGTCTCGCAGGCGCACTGCCGCAGTCTTATAAGCGTATAATGAGTGTTCTGTCACTTCTTGAAATAGTGTAAAGTCATTTCTAAAGTAATGTAATCTTGTGAAGTAAGACCAGAGATTGTTTCAAAGTCTAAAATAACAAAGAAAAAATGTGCAAAATGAAATCAAACATATAACTCATTTACAATTTACTTATTTGTGCACTGAAAAACATGGTGTTGATTTACTTTGAAACTATTTTCACTCAGAAATTGCTGGAACGACTGAAATGGTATTTTCTTGTAAACATACTCCAATAAACTTAATAAATCATTTTTACAGTATACAATATGCATCTTTAAAGAGGGAAACTAGAAGCTCATTGAGCTTAATTGTCTCCACCAAGGCCTGTAATATGTCCGTCTTCTGCAGAGTTGCAGAAGCTGTCCTGATGCTGTGTGCATGCATTGTTTAGGACTGATTGATACGAGAACGCTCTAAATAAAAGTGTATTGGTGCAATCAATCTCTGTGCCTGTTCTGAATTGACGATTGTGTGTCAACAAATGGAAACCGCAGATTATAAATGAGATATTTCATGCTGCATAATGTGAATATTGTCTTCAGAACAAACAGAGTAATCAGATGAAGGCATGTCAGATTCACAAGCTAAAATTGAACATTATCAAATCCATTTCATTTACTCTATATCTACACTACCAGGCTCATGCTTAAATGCTTGTGTTGTGATTTTAAAAGTGAAGTTGTTTAATTGTACATTCTCTGGGCTTCATTTTCTCTGTCTGTCTATGTCTCAGGTCTCTGTCTGGGCGTATAGTTGGAGGAGTTTGGTGGTTCTTCACTCTTATCATCATTTCCTCCTACACGGCAAACCTGGCCGCCTTCCTCACCGTAGAGAGAATGGTGTCGCCAATCGAGAGCGCAGAGGACCTCGCCAAACAGACGGAAATCGCCTACGGGACTCTTGATTCGGGTTCCACCAAAGAGTTCTTTAGGGTGAGAGAACAATATTAACGCTTATTTAGATTTACATCAACATTTAGATTGATGATTCATTCTAGGGCAGGATGGTATGACTATATATATATATATTATATATAGTATATACTGTTAATATAGTATCTTGATGCAGGAGTTAATATAAAGGGCAGTGCATGGTAATGACCACATATTCTATAAATTCTATAAATGGGAAATTAATACTTTTATTCAGCAGGGATGCATTCAATTGATTAAAAGTGACAGTAAAGACATTTATAATGTTACAAAAGATTTAATTCAAATAAATGCTGTTCTTTTGAACTTTCTATTCATCAAAGAATCCTGAAAAACAAAATGTTGCGTTTTCCACAAAAATATGTTGATAATACATTGATAATAATCAAAAATGTTTCTTGAGCAGCAAATCAGAATATTAGAATGATTAAACAAGAACTTAACATAAAATTGCTTCTTTTTTCTTTTTTATTAAACAGTGGTTTAGTGAACAAACTGTGTTCACGTTCAGTTATTCCGCTTGCAAATTCCACCTTGTAAATAGCGAAGAGCACAAATTCCGAGTATGGGTCACCATACTTGGCCACATGTCACTTCACTTCACTAAAGGGAATGGGAGATGAGATTCTGATTGGTTTATTGCACGTTACGCCCAAAAACACCCATTACTCATTAAGAGAATAGGGACAACCCTTTTAGACAATGCGCCGGGCACACCGACCATTTTTTCCATCCTTAAACTAGCAAAATTGGATTCAGACACGCCCTAAGCGCACTTGCGCTGTGCGCTTTAGACCATGCGCTTAGATCATTAACCCTTTAAGACCTGAAGGCTTTTTTAGAGGTTTTTTTTCTGAGCGACACACACAAAAGTAAAGACTTATAACTCCAAAACTGTAGCAAGGAGAGTCAAAAGGTAGGAATCATTTGATAGAACACTTTTACATTTTTTTGAAAATTACATTACATTTGGACATTTTCGTGCTGATAGACAAAAAATATATAATTTTTTTTTTAATAGTTTTTCATTTTTTTTCTTTATTTGACATGGAATAACTCAGGAAGGCAATAAGATGTGAGCTGCATCTGGTTCAAATTTTGTGGTGATAGCATAAAGTATAGTTAAATAAATTGTTCATTTTTTCACAGCCAGATGGCGCCCACGGGCGGTAAACTTTAGAGGCACTTCCCTAGCCTGACGTGGTCATACTCAATTCTAGTTCGAATATGAGTCTGATACTGCTCCATTGGGCTTTGATTATGGGGGCGTATTTCAACCGATCCAGGAAAGACCTCAATTGGATAGACCTACAACCAATCAGAGCTACAGAGTAAGTGACGTGTGTTGAGCGACGCATAGTTGTCAACAGAACTCAACTGCACACAAATTGAGTATGACCACGTCAGGCTAGCAAAGACATCTTTCCCACCGACAAATGCCTTGATGGCGGTCCTCTGTTCCTCTTTTAAAATTAATGCGCTGTCGATGTCGTCTATAACGGACGCGATGGCGGAATCTACACATCTCAGTTCTTCAGGTTCTTCAGCACCAGCCATCATTGTTGTAAACTAATTCAACCCAAGCGCTCTTTGATGACGTGGCTGATTACGTTTCTGGTGATAATCTGTCAATCATCGCCCTGACAATGTGATTGGTCCGAACAGTTTCTGTTCGGGCATAATTACTCCTCTACGGATCGAGTCCAGACCGAACTCCCCGACCTCAAAATGTTGTGGGCGGGGCTAAGTTCGGCTGGCATCCAGGCTAGCACTTCCCAGCACTCATTAGGAGTTTTTCAAAATAGTTCGATGAGATTCTAAGCTTTAAGATGATACCTATTTTGTGTTATTCCACGTTGTAAAACGAACATGGATGGGTCCGGGAACATTGGATACACACTGCATCCCGGAAAGATGAGGGACATGTTTTTAGCCAAGTATGTTAAATCATTCCGTGATTAATATCTTGTGATCAACGCAATATATTATGGGTTCATTTTAGTCGTGAGAATCTTCTACCATTTTCTATGATCTGTGCATTTTTCATGAATTTATGAGCACGTGAAATCTACATATTTGTATTCAGTTAGCGGCTGTGCTGTTTTTGTTGTAAATGCATATTACTCAGACTCATTAGAGGGAGAAAACAACGCAACAGAAGAATGTTGGAGGCTTGAGGTTTTGTATGCAAAAATAATTTTTGTGCTACCTATATGGGTTCAGTATTTATTGGCTCTTAAAGAGAGATACGCAAATGGGAGCGCCGACGCTCCATCCGGTCTTAAAGGGTTAAAATAGGGTCCTAAATGACTTGCCTGAGGTAAATGTAATGCTACGTGAGATATTATTCTCAAGCTGTTTTGTTGATGTCTTTCCGCGGTTGAAACACTGGTTGAGAGATTACATGTACATATCTATACATAGATCATCTGTTCTTCTTCCTGGTGTGGCGGTTAGTAAACAGCGTTGCATTACCGCACACGCCTCCTTCTGGATTGGATTGTGGATCACCTGTGACTGCATTCATCGTCTGACTGTGTGAACCGAACCGTGACGTTCGTACTGAACGGATCGGGATGAATACATGTACCATTAAACTTCATATATATATATATACAGCTATAGAAAAAATTAAGAGACCACTTAACATTGATTTCTGAACTTGGAGTGGTCTCTTAATTTTTTCCATAGTTGTATATATATATATGTATATATATATATGGGGCAGTCGTGGCCTAATGGTTAGAGAGTCGGACTTGTAACCCAAAGGTCATGGGTTCGAATCTCAGGTCCGGCAGGGATTGTCGGTGAGGGGAGTGAATATCCAGCGCTCTCCCCACCCCTCAATACCACGACTGAGGTGAGACCCTTGAGCAAGGCACCGTACCCCCAACTGCTCCCCGGGCGCCGCAGCAATGGCTGCCCACTGCTCCGGGTGTGTGTTCACGGTGTGTGTGTGTGCGCACTTGGATGGGTTAAATGCAGAGCACAAATTCAGAGTATGGGTCACCATACTTGGCCACATGTCACTTCACTTTCACTTTCATATATATATATACACAGAGACAGACCAGGCTGATATGCACATTAAAGTTCAGTCATCACAGTAATAGATCAGAAATTAAATCAGACTCCAAAGAATATTAGAGCTAAACCTGTGCTCACATTCACATAGAGAAACTGTCTGCCGTCTGGAGAGGAGCTAAAGAAGCAATTTACTCAGAGAGCAAAGAGAAAGTGATAGAGGGAGAAAGACAGATCGTTATGGAGAGAGAGACGGGTAATACGAGAGAGAATCTGTGCGAGCTGAATGAATGGTGTGTTCATTAATTAACTGAGCAGCACTGCATGCGTCTCACTCGGTATCTGTCTCCCTGTTGTCATACACAGATGGTGTGATGCTACACGTCTACATGGGAAAACATTCATTTTCTCAGTCTCACTGCCATTCGGTTTCCCCCAACCTGTCTCACTTTCTCCGCCATATTTTCTCATTATCTTTGCGCCAATCTATCACACAATCTCACCTTCTTTCTGCCAAACTGTTTCACTCTCCCTGACACCTAATTCTCTTTTCCAACCCGTCTCATGCCTTATGCTCTTTGTGCTATTCACAATACATTGTTTCAAAGCCAGTGGTGTAATGTAATGAAGTAATAATACTTCGTTACAGTACTTAAGTATTTTTTGGGAGAATCTGTACTTTACTTGAGTTTTTATATTTCTGTCAACTTTCATTTTCCGGGTTGCGTCCGTTGCTGGAGCGGCTGAGAAGAGTGCGCTGTCATTATACAGTACGAGAGCGGCCTCTAGAGGCGAAATAAAAATTAACACTGATGCCTCGTAGAGTTTGTTTTGACACGTGACGTGAGGCTGCGCGCTGCACAGAGCAGGACACTTAAAAAACGCATTTAAAATGGACAACAAAACGGTATGCTATACAGTGAACACTACAGTACATGTTTTCATATCATTATAAAGTAATTAGTTTGTTGAGTAGATGCTGCATTAGTGGAGAACAGCAGTATGTTTGCCGTCGATGCTGAGAGGATGCTAACATTAGTACCTCAAGCGGTTAAAACAATGTGACAAAAACACCAACTCTTTAATGTCACGATTGTTACCATTCATTTGCATTAGTTTATATCCATTTAATCGCTGTTATGCATTCATTATCCATTGAAGTTGCATATATAAACTGTATCCTCATCACGACAGGAACATAAATCAGAAATGTATTCGATTTCAGTTCTTTTTTTATCGGCACTGTAACACATATTGTGATTAGATAATCATCGAGTTTTCTAAAATAGAGGCAAATAATGTATGAAAGTATATATATAATAGACCCATGCTATGCCTTTGTGTGTAAAGATGGTAATTTTTAAGCATGACTGTTTGGATTTATATGAAATGGTAACACTTTACAATAAGAGTCCATTTGTAACATTAAATAAGGTTAATAAAAGTATTGTTCATTTTTAATTTCGACATTTACATTTTAACATTTTAAAGTTGTCTCTTACATTAGTTAGGCTATAATGCACTATGAATTAACATGAACGATCAATGTATAATTAATATATTAGTATTTTTTTATATTTAAAAATTACAAACATTTAGCCATTTCTTTTAATTCAAAGAAACAAAATGTAAGAAAGAGTTCAAACTGAACACAATCTTGCTGCTCAAACTGTGTATAGAACAATTTTTAATAATAATATTTTTTTTGCTTCTTTTGTATTTTACATTTACTTGTACTTTTACTTTCAATACTTAAGTACGTTTATTATAAAAAAAATACTTTTCGTACTTGAGTACAAAAAATATCGCATACTTTTTAAAACTTTTACTCAAGTAACATTCTAAACAGTGACTTTGACTTCTACCAAAGTCATTTTCTGGTAAGATAACTATACTTTTACTCAAGTATGGTTTTCGAGTACTTTATACACCACTGTTCAAAGCAATACAAGCAATCAAGCAGTGATTTGCTATATATCGCCCTATGTGAGAGTACTGTACTGTATGTATGCAGATAAAGTCAGATATATCCAACTTTATATAGAGCTGTGCGATTAATAGCCTACAGTTTACATTTTGCAACAGTATAAAGTCTAATCCGTCTCATTCTCCCATCACAGTAACTGTGGCAGCCCTTCTCACTGCCTCTGCAGAGCGTCGCTGATATACTGGCGAGAAGCATTTGATCAGTAACCCAGGGAATAAGTAAATGTCAGTCGTCCCGTTGTGTTTGGAATAATGCGTGAGTTTGTTTGTCATTTGTTGTCGGGCGTTTGCATCTGAGCACAGGTTTGTCGAGGGTGTTGTTTATTCGTGGGCGTGTGTGATGTTTTATTTTGGAGTGTTACGGCACAACAGCGCTTCTCTCCAGACTGGACGTGACAAACATTATTATGGGCCGGCTGTCCGTCACGGTCCGCTGCTTTTCTCTCACATACTGGAGCTTGTGACTGAGCCTGTGTATGGAAGAGGCACAAATGATGGAGTACAAGACACCCTGGGACACCAGCACGTCAAACATGATATCTCACAGGACTAACACACTTTTCAGCCGTATTAAACCCATCCATCTCAGTAGTGCACACTTTAGAGCTGACTACACAGTGCTAAACAAGATTTTGAAAGTATACTGCATGTACTGCAACAGTTTTAGTTTGACAACATTTGAGTAACCACAAAATTAATTAATTGTACACTACCGTTTTTTTACATAAACTAAAGGGGTCCTTGATTATGATTTCACTTTTTTAACTTTAGTTAGTGTGTAATGTTGCTGTTTGAGCATAAACAACATCTGCAAAGTTACGACGCTCAAAGTTCAATGCAAAGGGAGATATGTTCTTTTACAGAAATCGCTTTTTAAGGACTACAACAAGCTTTTTCCCCCTTTAGTGATATCACTAACCCTAAAATTTACATAAACCCCGCCCCCGAGAACACACAACAAAGGGGGCGGGGCCATGTTGGGCTGCTTTAGAGAAGAGGAAGAGTTGTTGTAGTAGAGTGTTGTTGACATGCCGTCATTTTACGCCGGACTGCTTCACAAACGAGGGTCAATTCAACACAAAAGATGAACATGACGGCACATGCTAGTGGATGAGTTGAATCAACTCCACAGCAACTACATACATTTATCCACTAACCATTCAGAAACGTCCAGTTTCATTCTAAAAGTTGTAACTTCTTCCTGAGTCTCTCCATCAGTGTCGACTCCGGTTTGAACAATGTAAGGCTGAACACCGTTACTGACAATCCTCATTTTGGCTGCGTGAGATTCTCCTGCTTTGTTGTTGTCGAGCTGTTAAAGCTCCGCCCTCTTCTGGAGCAGTAGCTCATTTGCATTTAAAGGGACACACACAAAAACGGCGTGTTTTTGCTCACACCCAAATAGGGGCAAATTTGACAAGCTATAATAAATGATCTGTGGGGTATTTTGAGCTGAAACTTCACAGACACATTCTGGAGACACCAGAGACTTATATTACATCTTGTGAAAAGAGGCATAACAGGTTCACTTTAATTCTTTTATTCAGCAAGGACACATTAAATTGACATTTATAATGTTACAAAATATTTCTATTTCAAATAAATACTGTTACTGTCTATTCATCAAAGAATCCTGAGAAATAAAATGTATCAGTTTCCACTGAAATATGAACTGTTTTCCACACTGATAATGTTCAGAAATGTTTCTTGAGCAGCAAATCATCATATCAGAATGATTTCTGAAGGATCATGTGACACTGAAGACTGGAGTAATGATGCTGAAAATTCAGCTTTGATCACAAAAATAAATTACTTTTTACTATATATTCAAATGTAATTTTAATTTAATAACATGCACATAATAAACATACAGTCAGTCGATCATTTGCACAAAATAAACTCCTTCAGGATGATAAACGCCTTCTTTATATGAGGTTTATTTTGATAGCGTGACCAGCTGTATAATATCTATACTTAATGTTTTGTTTAAATATTCTAGTTGACATTTTACTAGTAGTGACTAGTTTATCTAGTTTTCTTCCTGTTTCCAGCTAAAGACATTTTTTGTGACTGATTTGATGTCTTTCACTACCTTTGCGCCCTCTAGAGGTCAAAGATCGCGGTGTACGAAAAAATGTGGAGTTACATGAAGTCGGCCGAGCCCACCGTCTTCACCAAAACGACAGCGGAGGGCGTGGCGCGCGTGCGCAAGTCCAAGGGAAAATACGCTTTCCTGCTGGAGTCCACAATGAATGAGTACACGGAGCAGAGGAAGCCCTGCGACACCATGAAGGTCGGAGGGAATCTGGACTCCAAGGGCTACGGCGTGGCCACGCCCAAAGGATCGCAGCTAAGGTGGGTGGAGTTCTATAACAACCGACCAATCACAGAGCTGTTATAGTATTCCACCTACCCTGCTGTGCTTCTCTCTCTGTTTCTGCTCCTTCCTGCTGTCTTTCTCTCTTTTCTTCTGTCTGTTCTGTCTTTCTCTCAGTTGTCACACTCAGTACTCTCTGTGATGCCGTGATGTTTTGTGGTTACATATAAAGGTGCTGTTTTTAATCTAATAGAGGAGGGGCTCAAAGTCAGGGACTGAAAAAATACTAAAACATAATATATATATATATAGAGAGAGAGATATATATATATATTAAGGGAATAATATCATGAGAAATCAAATATTTTGTGATTTTCCAAGATATTAGTTTAATGAGTATTATGAAACATATATTAAGAAATCTGTTGTCTACATACTGAAGATGATAAGCAAATTTTTAAGGCCTCTAAATGATCAAAATGTTCAAAACATTGCTGTCGCACACAATCTACTACAGTCCTTCTGTATAATTATAAAGCGGTTCATGCATCTTTTGGCTGTGAAATTTTTACTGATTTTTATATACAGTGCCCTCCACAATTATTGGCACCCTTAGTAATTATGAGCAAAGGCGGCTGTGAAAATAAATCTGCATTGTTTATCCTTTTGATCTTTCTTTCAAAAAATTCACAAAATTATAACCTTTCATTGAAGGAAAAGAATTGAAAGTGGGGGGAAAATCACATTATGAAATAAATGTTTTTCTCCAAAACACGTTGGCCACAATTATTGGCACCCTTTTATTCAAAACTTTTTGCAACCTCCTTTGCCAAGATAACAGCTCTGAGTCTTCACCTATAATGCCTGATGAGTTTGGAGAACACCTGACAAGAGATCAGAGACCATTCCTTCATGCAGAATCTCTCCAGATCCTTCAGATTCCCAGCTCCATGCTGGTGCTTCTTCTCTTTAGTTCACTCCACTAATTTTCTTTAGGGTTCAGGTCAGGGAACTGGGACGACCATGGCAGAAGCTTCATTTTGTGCTCACTGACACATTTTTGTGGTGGTTTTGATGTTTGTTTTGGATCATTGTCCTGATGGAAGATCCAACCACGGCCCATTATTGGATTTCTAGCAGAAGGTCAGGTTTTGATTTTTTATCTGTTGGTATTTGCTAGAATCCAAAATACCATGTATCTGAACAAGATGTCCAGGACCTCCAGCAGAAAAATAGGCCCACAACATTAAAGATCCAGCAGTATATTTAACTGTGGGCATGGGGTACTTTTTATCCATGTGTGCACCAAACCCATCTGGTGGGTTTGCTGCCAAAAAACGCTTTTTTTAGTTTCATCTGACCATAGAAGCCGGTCCCGTTTGAAGTTCCAGTCTTGTCTGACAACTGAGTATGCTGGAGATTGTTACTGGATGAGAGCAGAGTATCTTTCTTGAAACCCTCCGGAACAACTTGTGGGGATGTAGGTTGTGTTTGATAATTTTTTTTAGGCTTTCTGAAACTCAAGACTCAACTAATCTCTGCAATTCTCCAGCTGTGATCCTTGGAGAGTCTTTGTCCACTCAAACTCTCCTCCTCTCCGCGCATTAGGACGATTTAGACACACGTCCTCTTCCAGGCAGATTTGTAACATCTTTAGTTGATTGGAACTTCTTAATTATTGCCCTGATGGTGGAAATGGGGATTTTCAATGCATTAGCTTTTTTCTTATAGCCATTTTCTATTTTGTGAAGCTCAACAATCTTTTGCTGCACATCAGAACTATATTCTTTGGTTTTTCTCATTGTGATGAATGATTAAGGGAATTTGGCCTTTGTGTTTACACATATTTGTACTCCTGTGGAACAGGAAGTCATGACTGGACAATTTCATTCTCCTAGTCACCCTGGTGTGCTAAAAAATGTAAATATGAATGGGAATATACTTCAGAGATATTTTACTCATAAGAATTTCTAGGGGTGCCAATAATTGTGGCCAACATGTATTGGAGAGAAAAACATTTATTTCATAATGTGAGTTTCCCCCCACTTTCAATTGTTTTACTTCGATGAAAGGTTAGAATTTTGTGAATTTTTTGAATGAAAGATCAAAAGGATAAACAATGCAGATTTATTTTCACAGCCACCTTTGCTTATATTTACTAAGGGTGCCAATAATTGTGGAGGGCAAATGTAAGAATAAGTTTTATATTTCAAGTTAAACACTTACTGGACTAAGCAACTTAATTTACTTTATTATTCATACATAATTTTTTAGGAAAATCATATTCAAATGTGAGTCTCAAATATGATCATCGGGCTTTTGAGGAAGGTTTATTTGTTCATCTCTCAATCATCATTGTATTGTATTGCATTATATGTTTTAAAACGACAGAGATTTGATCATAAAACTGAGCATTTAAAAATCATCTTACAAAGACATTACTGGCAGATATAGAGCGACGACTGATATGTATATGATTTTTAGTCTGCTATGAAGATCTCATTGATTTACATTACAAGCATCAGAATTATATCTTACTTTTTGTCCATATAAATATCAGCATCTGCAAAAAAAAATGCATATTTTTGCTCAGTTTAGGCAAAACTGAGCTGTTTTTTAGTCCATATTCTTACTATATGAGCCATAAAAGCCAATATGATACTCAACAAATACAACACATATTCAAACTCTTTTTTTAGGTTTCTTTTTACATTTTGTCTAAAAAAGTAGATTGTCAGGCTTTACAGCATTAAACAAGATTCCTGATCTAAAAACAACCGGTTTAATTTTATAGGCGTTCCTGTTTTTGCTTCAAAGAAAAACTCTACTAACTTTATAAATGGATCTCAGGGAGAAAACTGAAATAATGAAAAAGGATTTGATATGACCTCTTTTAAAAAAAATGACAAAACCTNTGCTCAGTTTAGGCAAAACTGAGCTGTTTTTTAGTCCATATTCTTACTATATGAGCCATAAAAGCCAATATGATACTCAACAAATACAACACATATTCAAACTCTTTTTTTAGGTTTCTTTTTACATTTTGTCTAAAAAAGTAGATTGTCAGGCTTTACAGCATTAAACAAGATTCCTGATCTAAAAACAACCGGTTTAATTTTATAGGCGTTCCTGTTTTTGCTTCAAAGGAAAACTCTGAAATAATGAAAAAGGATTTGATATGACCTCTTTTAAAAAAATGACAAAACCTAATAAAAAGTTTATTATTTTGCTCAGAAAGTGTTCAAGTTTCATTTTATTTATTAAACTTTTCAGAGACAAAAGCTCCTGTATCCCACAAGATATCACAGTTTGAGCTCTCACAGACAGTGCTGTGTGTGTGTAAGAGTGTGTGTGTAATTTTGTTCTTCCTCCTCAGAACCAGCGCTCAGGTAAACTCTTCCAACCCTTTTCTCTCTGACGTGTCTCATTTTGCTCATTTCTTCTCTGTCTAACACCATCACGAACTATTATGTCTCATCTGTTTTACTGTTTCTGCATAAACTATCAGCACGTTTTACACCACGCCATCTGCTGGATGTGAAAATTCCTTAAAATTCTTAAAGACCACATGAAATCAAAATTAACTTCCAAAAATAAATGTCTTATTATGAAATATTATGCATTAGTACACATTATTGTATAGCGTTCAAAAGTTTGGGGTCGATCTTATTATTATTATTATAATTTAAAATAATTAATAATAACTGTAATTTATTCCTGTGTTCAAAGCTGAATTTTCAGCATCATTACTTCAGTGTCACATGATCCTTCAGAAATCATTCTAATATGCTGATTTGCTGCTCAAGAAACATTTCTGATTATTATCAAGGCTGAAAACATATATGCAGAAAATATATAACTTGTAAATGTGTGTAGGTGAAAAATATTTTAATTAACGATCCAATCAAATTCCGATGGATAAGGCAATATTTTACATTAAATAGTCTTTTGGAAGTTAAATGTGTTGTTTCATGTTGTCTTTAAATAGATAATTATTGAAAATGCTCTGTTATGACGTATGTAACCTGAAATGATTATCAATGAGCGTTTTGATCTGTGGTCAGTTTTTGACCTGTGTGGAGATTCAGTTCTGCCTGAGAGGATTTTACTGACCACCTGAACGCGATCATTTTTTACTCTGATAGCCTCCTTATGTTGTTATCAGGCAGTTCAGCAAACTGATGTCAGCGCTGTGACCTCTGACCCCAACCGTTTAAACTCTCCGGGACAGATATAAACATGCTGCAAGTGATTACAGACATCTTCCATCTACAGCAAAAAACCAGAGCCTGACACCGTGCTGTAAGTGCTTGTGTCGCTCTAAAATGGATGACAACACCTATAGACAGAATCTCATGCTGTCTCTCAGTCCTGAAATATCACATATACCTGGGCGAATCCTTTAAAGTGCCCCGTTACGCTATTTTTAAAGGCTCCTAATTCAGTTTTGGGGTCTCGTACAACAGGTTTACATGCATCCAAGGTCAAAAAACACTTTCATTTTCTCATAATATCCATTGCAGCATCAGTTCTTTTCTCACAGCGTCTGAAACGGTTCGTTCGAAGATTCGGTCTCTCTAAACCCCGCCTTTCTGAGAGCCTGATCTGCTCTGCTCTGATGTCAGATGTCTCAGTCTGTTGTGATTGGTCGACCGTTTACAGCGCATGTTGGAAACCAAACGCCCATTACCATATATGGATTTCAGCTCTTCTTCAGCACTTGATTCACAGTGATATGAACAGTAACGATTGTGTCGGTTTTAACGTATCACTCCATCAAAGTGGATTTGCTTTGGCAGCGGAAAACAGCGTCTTATCGACATGAACAATATGAACCAAACTCTTCCAGTCTCAGATACAACTAGTGTTTGAGGGCGGGGTAAAGTAGATATCGTTCACCGGCAGCCAATGAAAACAACAGGCTGGCATTATGCAAATTAGTTACAAACCTACGTAGGTTGAGCAGGAAGTGAGACTGGAATTACTGACGAATCGTTTCAGCAGTTCAGAATAACTTCTTTCTTTTGGGAGACAAAAACTCCATTTATCTTTGAAACTTTGCAGACATTTTACATTCACAAACAGCTACTGCATGAAAGGTAATATCCGAAAAAGCGTAATAGGGGCACTTTAACATATACCTGTTCGCCATCTGAACACAGAGTTTTTAAAAACGTACTTCTGTAAACCTGCGACGTCACACCCGGAGATGCACAGTTAACACAGGCGAGATGGTGAAGAGGTTTTGGATGAAAGATGCTGAGCGGTATGAGTCTCCACATAGGGCTGAAAAACAAAACAGTGCATGTGAATACTGCATAGTACATACTGCACACTGCCTGCTATTTTTAAAAACAGCATATGAAGCATGCAGTATGTACAATGCAAAAACGTTTGGTCTTCATATGGTAACATCCAAAAGAACAATGATTAACTATTATGTTGCACCAATGGAAGGTAAAAGTAATTTCTCAAAAGTCAACATGAAATCCTAATTGAGACTATTTACTTTCTTAATACGCAATCAAACCTATTCTTCCGTTATATAAATCAGTTCACTATGGATCAAATCAAGTCCCACTCTACATTTTTTCTTGTTTCACAAATCATAAATACATCACATTGTGATGGTAAAATTGGTTGCATTTTAGATAACAATTGCACTTTTTCACTGTGCGGCATAAAGTGTTTCATGTCATTGTCAGTATTTCTCATTTCATCATCAAATGCAACATGCTTGTGGAATCACTGAGGATGTCTCTCTCACATCTGTCTCTCTCTCTCATTTATTCCCTCTGATGTCAGTAAGACGTCTCCAGGTTTCTGAAATCATCCTACTGGATATCTCAGTTTGCTTCGATTTACATTTAAATTTGAAATATGTGTCAGTTTTGATTTTCTTTGCACTCGCACGACAAACACAGATGCAAATGGTTGGACGTTGTTCTTTTTTCTTAAATGAAAAACAGCAGAATAAATGCATTGCAATGACACAATTGTAAGACAGCCCATGTAAGACTAACATCAGAGAATACAGATTGCATTTTTCGCATTGTATAGCCACCAGGGAAAGAATGAAAAAGGAATACAACGATCCACATCAGCACACACACACAATCTACTATTAACAGAGTTGCTGAGAGTAAAGGGGGAAAAGCAAGAAAAAGAGCATAAAGATGAAAGAGAGAGAGAGAGAGAGCGTGTGTGTGTGTGTTTGTGTGATGCAGTAAATATAGTCCCACTGCTGCTACTGCTGCTTAAAAGCCTTTTAATAGATTAAAATGAACATATGACCTCCATTTACTCACAAATACTTTTGGATGGATGGATGGATGGATATAGATAGAACAACTGAGTGACAGACAGACAGACAGACATATAGATAGATAGATTTATTAGATAGATAGATAGATAGATTTATTAGATAGACAGATAGATAGAACGACAGACAGATAGAATGACAGACAGATAGAAAGTACGACAGACAGATAGATAGATAGATACATAGATAGAATGACAGACATACAGAGACAGACAGACAGATAGATAGAATGACAGACAGATCGATAGACAGACAGACAGATAGATTGATAGATAGATAGATAGATAGATAGAACGACAGACAGAGACAGACAGACAGATATAAATAGATAGATAGACAGAACAACACACACAGACAGACAGACAGAACAACACACAGACAGACAGACAGACGACCGACCAACAGACAGACAGACAGATAGACAGATAGATAGATAGAACGACAGACAGACAGACAGACAGATAGATAGATAGAACGACAGACAGACAGACAGATAGACAGAACAACACACAGACAGACAGACAGACAGACGACCGACAGACAGACAGACAGACAGACAGATAGATATATAGATAGAATGACAGACAGACAGACAGATAGACAGAACAACACACACACAGACAGACAGACAGACGACCGACCGACAGACAGACAGACAGATAGATAGAACGACAGACAGATAGACAGAACAACACACAGACAGACAGACAGACGACCGACCGACAGACAGACAGATAGACAGATAGATAGATAGATAGAATGACAGACAGATAGATAGAACGACAGACAGACAGATAGATAGATAGAACGACAGACAGACAGACAGACGGATACATGACCGATAGATAGATAGATAGATAGATAGATAGATAGATAGATAGATAGATAGATAGATAGATAGATAGGCAGTATGACAGATAGACAGAACAACACACAGACAGACAGACAGACCGACCAACAGACAGACAGATAGATAGAATGACAGACAGATAGATAGAACGACAGACAGACAGACAGACAGAACAACAGACAGACAGACAGACAGACATAGATAGATAGATAGAACGACAGACAGATAGACAGATATAGATAGATAGATAGACAGACAGACATAGATAGATAGATAGATAGATAGATAGATAGATAGAACGACAGACAGAGACAGACAGACAGATATAAATAGATAGATAGACAGAACAACACACACAGACAGGCAGTATGACAGACAGACAGACAGAACAACACACAGACAGACAGACGACCGACCAACAGACAGACAGACAGATAGACAGATAGATAGACAGATAGATAGATAGAACGACAGACAGACAGACAGATAGACAGAACAACCGACAGACAGATAGATAGATAGATAGATAGATAGATAGAACGACAGACAGAGACAGACAGACAGATATAAATAGATAGATAGACAGAACAACACACACAGACAGACAGACAGATATAAATAGATAGATAGACAGAACAACACACACAGACAGACAGACAGACAGACAGATAGATAGATAGATAGACAGAACAACACACACAGACAGGCAGTATGACAGACAGACAGACAGAACAACACACAGACAGACAGACAGACGACCGACCAACAGACAGACAGACAGATAGACAGATAGATAGAACGACAGACAGACAGACAGACAGATAGATAGATAGAACGACAGACAGACAGACAGATAGACAGAACAACACACAGACAGACAGACAGACGACCGACAGACAGACAGACAGACAGACAGACAGACAGATAGATATATAGATAGAATGACAGACAGACAGACAGATAGACAGAACAACACACACACAGACAGACAGACAGACTAGATAGATAGATAGATAGATAGATAGATAGATAGATAGATTTCCTCTGTGGTCGCTGGTTTAATTTTGATATATTAGTGAGTAATTTGCTCAGGCAGCAGAGGGGCACATAATGGGCTCACCAGGTTTTTTAAAATGATGAAAAATGTGGCCTGCTCTCATCCTCCATTTGCTTATGATGAATATTAGATCCAGAGGTGATGTGTGGAATAAAATGAGAGCGAGAGAGAGATAGAGAAACATCCCGCAAAAGTCCTCATTAACAACAGCTGCCTTCCACAACCCTCTCTTATTTTCTCTCTTGTTTTCTGTTTGTTTTGTGTTCGTCTAACCCGGGCTGCCTGCGGCCCGCTCTCATGTGATGTTTATGGTTTGTTGAAGAAATGCCGTAAACCTGGCCGTGTTAAAGCTGAATGAGCAGGGGCTGTTGGACAAATTGAAAAATAAATGGTGGTACGACAAGGGCGAATGTGGCAGCGGGGGCGGGGACTCGAAGGTTAGCCACCAATGACACGCAGAGGAGTGGTAAAGAGAAAACCAAAATGTGATGCAACAGAGACATCTGCCCTGACACGGCCCTCGCCGGCCAGCGACGACTACCAAAGTCACAAATGTCCCGCAGGAGAAACGGACTGTAGAAGAAAGCAATTACTGTCAAAACAGAAATATTTGCTAAAAGATTTGTGTATTTCAGCAAATGAGGGCTATAACTGCACAGAAACAAATAAGAGAAGGCGGTTGTTTTTTGTATACAGTCGAGTCCAAAAGACTTTGAACTCTTCTGCTCATCTGTAAGACGCACATTGTGCTCTGGGGTGTTTGTAATGTGCCAATAGTTCTGTATTAACAGTAACTGCTTGTGTTTTGATAATGAAATCAGGGCAGTATGTGTCTGTCGCCTGAAGCGATGGAGCGAGATCCCATCCATACGTCTGTGGCTCGATATGGCCCCGTATGAGCTCACACACACGTATACTCCATGGGACCTCGGCTTCATCACTTCCTGTGCTACTACTGTGTGCCAAGATGTATTGTAATCTAATAACATAAAATAACATGGCCTATGATGTTATTTATGTTATTCTCTCTGAGAAGAACGCCGGTAAACCTGGCGGTGTTGAAACTGAGTGAAGCAGGAGTGCTAGACAAACTCAAAAATAAATGGTGGTACGATAAGGGCGAGTGTGGACCCAAGGACTCGGGAAGTAAGGTCAGTTCCTGGACGGAAAACTGCAACAAAACCTGAAAACCGCAGCTCTGAAAGACAGTAGTCTTAACATGTCACTGTCATCATCATATAGATTTTACTTTTTTAGATTGTCTGAAGATGGAACTGCCTAAGAGAAATAAAAGCAGAGTCTGTAGAATGAAACATTGTGACATCACAATACAAACAGCGACGGAATTCTGCACTATGATGTCATGCATAGGGTTCCTACACATTTTCAAATTCAAAATTCCATTCTTTTCCAAACCTCTCTGAAGATTTTTCAGACCATATTTAAAGGGGTCATGAACTGCATTGTTTTATAATGTTTCCTGGGGTGCACTTATAATGTTAGGATGATTTCTACATCAAAAATGGTCATAATTTAGAAATAAAAGGCATTTTTTTGCCCTCTGGTTTGAACGCTCTGTTTGAAGGGGCGTGTCTGCTGTGAGACTTCAGTGTAAAATCCCACTGCTGTGATTGGCTAACATCTTTGCCTATGAAATAGCTAAGTATTACTCTCTCGAAAACATTTTAGCATGTTTTTACTATTACAGCTCTCAAAGTTAAAGGTGCTAAATAGGATGTTTTGTTTTATACATTTTTGCAATATTACTTGAAACTGTCTTTACTAACTGATAAAAGACTATTTATTAGGTGCACTGAAAGGAATAATATTAATATACATCATCTGTGCACGAGGTAGGGCCTTAAAAACATCAGCCAATCGTTTACGCGATCATCGCATAAACGATTGACCCTCTGGCTTGTCAATCACTGCCATGACGTTCCTTGTGAGAGACGCGCGGCTGCGCGCTCCAGTAACTTTCCACACTCCACAGCCGCCGCATGCAATGTTTTTGTCAGGAGACAGGAGTAACAACTGCAGATTATGAGTTACCTGCGGTGAGTCCGACATAATGAATCCACTAAGTGTGTGCGCGGCTTTAAGTCGCGCACACACTTAACGATTGTAAGGCCGATTATGAATGTAAATTGATACTTATGACTGATCGCGCTCAAACGCGTCCAGTCAGAGCCAGTTGCGTTCAGTCTGCGATTACAGTCGGTGTTCAAATTCCATGTGAAAGTATATAAATCTGCTTCAGGAGCAGGAAACAATCGCTGTATGTTGAGCACAGTCTTAGAATGTTTTAGCTAGTCGTTAAATGTGTGCCCGGCTTAATAACACAGCGAATGCCGGTGGTAAACACTCGTGTTCCAATACTCGTGCACGAGTTTTGGGAGGCGTTCCCTAGAAATTAGCTGTGAAGGAGGGGGGCTGTTCTTACGCATGCGCTCATTTCAAAAACTCAGTAACAGTCTTTGGATTCTCAGTCGACGAAAAAATCCTCTCTATCACCTTTAACTAATCGTGAAAAGTGTTGCATTACATTGAGATCTATGGCATTAAATTTAGATCGTGGCATGAAAGGTTGCAGTGATGAACATTGTAGTCGATCACAGACATGTTGTTGAGCTCATGAAAGCAGTGATCTCGTCATTTCAACTTAATTTCTGCTCACTAACGAATGCTTTCATCATAACTAACAGTGCAAACTCGATGCAACTAAGAGATTCATGAATAAAACGGGAGTTTTGGCGCAAGTCCAGAACTCAGTCACTGATAAACTCGCGCTGTTTGATTGACAGCTCCAGCGACTGTAAAGGAAGCGTTCTTTATCACCGTTTAAATAACAGATTATTTTCAATCCTACTAAGAGGAACAACGTGAAATTTAGCGTTTAGTCACGGGTTTGATTTACTGACACATAGATGAACATCTGACTGTACATGAATCATTAATATCAGATCAGGCATTAGAATTAGTTAATTATTAGTAATTAGTTACTCACATGTTGTTGCATTACTGTCGAGTCCATACTGTAAAAGTCTGTTTGCAAAGCCTGTGCTGAAATGCGATTGATTTACCAAAGAATCCATAGTGACGTACCGAATACAAATAAATAAAGCTCAACTGAGACATTCACATTGTTGAAAATAAATAATCATATTCCTAGCATTAGGATCCTTTGAAAGGTAATGTTATTTTAGTCCTGTATCGCTCTTCTCTCCTCCTCATCTCACTAACACACCAGTGGGCGGGGCTAATGTTGCAGTGATGAAGTAGGCGTTGATTTCTTCTGCGGAGGCGGGGTTTCACCTAACTATAGGCACATTTCGGGATGAGTTGTTCGCTGGGCCTGGTGTCAATAAAAGCTTTTATTGGACTAACAAGTAAGTTTTCCGCTCTGAAACTTACAGGATATTCTTATAGTACGATGACCTCTTATATATCAAAAGCTCAAGGAAAAAGTTGATTTCTCACTTCATGACCCCTTTAACATAAATATATAGTATATGGTTTTCTCAAAGTGATAACATGCGCTTACATAATGAGAAGAAACCTAAAATGCTTTATAACCTGCATATATTCACCTCTGTCTGTAAATGTGGTTTGATGTTCCACAATCACCAAACAGCAAAGTACAGTCAGAATGAAATGATCGTTTACTCCTTTATCTGTTGCTGGTTTGAGTGGCACAAGCACATTCGTTTAGTGAAGCTCAAAAGAGACTTACTTATGATAAAGACAAACAGTTTTGCCTAAAGTAAATGCGTGCATTGACTTCATTTGTGTTTGACAATCACTAAACCTTTGCAGTGAAATCACTCTGCTTGTATTATGAATTTATTTTTAGAAATTATTCATTTAATATTTTAGAAAACTGAATAGGGGAAATAGTCTGGAGTGGAAACAAATATTTTTCCATACTCTGTTTTCTTTTTTCCCATACTTTTCCAGACCTGGAAATTACTGAAATCAAACTCCATACTTTCCCAAACTGCGTAGAAACCCTGCGTGACATCATAATAGAGTTAAAAAAAAATTAGAATGCAGCTTTGTTACAGTAAAATGGATGAGTTAATTAAAATGGACAGCCAATTAGAGAGAATTGTGCACCATTAGAAGGACTACAGTGGCCAATTTTACTCTAATAATATTCACTGATTCACTCAATTAGTTTCAGGGCTAGTGGGTAGAAAGCCATTATGGCTGTAGAACATTTCATACGGTGATTTCATGCCATTTTAGACAGAGCCAGATTATGTAAAAATATATTTTTGAAAAAAAATGATTTTAATTCTTTATAAAATATTATTTTAATTAAGTAATCTGATACATATATTTAATCAATATATTTCATATATTGAATATTCATATATTTTTAATGCATGTATGAAAAATAAAGTTGATCTGATCAACAAAAAGACCACCAAAAACTTTGCTTTCACTTAAATCATAGCTCTTCTGTTCATATTTGAAGTCTAAATGACATTGGATTTCATTCTGTCTATAACTTTTTAAGATGTTAAATCAGTGGCACCAGTAATTAAAGCTGTCTGTAATGGAATAACCGCAGACTTTTACTTTTTAAATGAAGTGTAATTGAATTTTAATATGTGTAAATGTGTTTGAGTCTCCGTCTCGCCACTTCCTGCATCCCTAACACTCTCTTTTCTCCCTCCTTCCCCTTTGCACCCGCATCCCTGGCTTCCAGGACAAGAGCTCGCAGGCGCTGAGCCTAAGCAACGTGGCGGGAGTTTTCTACATCCTGGTGGGCGGCCTGGGTTTGGCCATGCTGGTGGCCCTGGTCGAGTTTTGCTATAAGTCCCGCGCCGAGGCCAAGAAACTGAAGGTGGAATCGGCCGAACTGAATTTTAGCCCCGCTCCCAGCCCAACGCACAGTGTGCAGAACTTAGCGACTTATAGAGAGGGATACAACGTGTACGGCTCTGACGCAGTAAAGATATAGGGGTAGGACAGACAGTCTGCTTGCGGTCGCAGGGGTTCGGCCTGACCCTCGTCTGTCTATAGCTGCAGCAGACGTCCGCTAATGTTGTGACAGCTTCCCATCCTTCAGTTTACAAACTTTTCTTTACTTACGTTTGTTTACTTCTGAAAGAGATCCTTTCATTTCTGTCGCTTGTCGTTCCTTTGTTTGTTTTTCGTATGGCATTTGTTTCTGGAGTTGCCTTGACTAGAACATGTTGGGATTGCATTGGTTTGGTCTTTCTGGCTGCAGTTGCTGGTGTTTGCACTGTTGGCTTTCTGTTTCAGACACCTGCATTAAAACAAACGGCACAAGATGACAAACACACACACATGGACAAACCTGCCATAGTGCTTTAGGATCTCAAATTATTACCAAACCAAACGTCTTAGCATACAACCTTCAAACACTTTATAAAGGAATGCTGCTTGTATACTTCTTCCTCAGAGATGCTTTAAAGATAAAGCTCTCGGCTGTTGACCAGCACTTCTCAACTGGAGGGTTTTGATGGACAAAAAGTACAATACAAAAAATAATCTTCATAATATATCAATCAATTTTGAAAAAGCTCAAGGTGCAATTTTTGTCATTTGCAACCAATAAACTGTTTAACCCTTGCATTATGTTAATAATTCTTAATGTGATTTTTATCATTGGATTCAATATAATTTACCAAAAATCACACTATAAAAAAAAAATCAGGTAAAAACAGTAAACCTTCAACTTCTGAAACTTTTTAAAACTGTATTCAACTATTTTATTCACAAAACTACATTTTATAAACAGTATTATAACCATTTTTTACCTTTTGTAAAACAGAAGTGTGAAAAGCACTTATTCTGTGTGCTTTTCTGACGCTTAAGCAGCAGAAGCAACGGCAAGATCACGTGTTCAATCAAAGACTTTTTATATATATATATATATATATATATATATAGAAAGACATGCATTCGTATTATTATGAATGGGAGAAAGTGCAACGCACAGTATGGCGATACTCTGATAATTTTTGGGTAACAGCCACTAGATGTCGCTCCGATAGCGCGGCCGCCATTATGGGGTGAAAATACTAACTGAACCATTGAATCCTTCACATCTTACGCACCCAATATTGGCGAATTTCACTGCCAAATCAGAAGCGCAATAGAACAGTTTTTTAAATTAAGTCACCAGTAAATTGTATGGCTCCTACAGTAAATGTTGTGTTGTCTTATATATGTTTTATTTTACCAGTTGTGGAATCCAACCATTCATCCATCTGAGGTAACGAAGTTAGCCTACTTTATTGAGTATTTCCATTTTATGCAACTTTACACATTTATTAATAGTAAATTAATAATTAATCATTTTAAGATCATCATGTTTGCAGCAAACAATATATTTCAGACCTATTGGAGTAATAATAATAAGGTCTGAATTGAAAAAGGCTATATTGTACGTTTTAATGGATCAAACATAATGATCTTATAATACATGATGCATTGCTGTGTCCGTTATCACATAATTCACACTTTTGGACACTTTTGCTTTAACGGACATTAGACAACACTGCAAAATCAAGCTGTTATATTCATATATTTATTGTCCAACATTCCCAATTTTTCTGATGCATGTCCTTAATTTAATTTCATATGTTGGTAATAATTCAGTGTTTATAAGCCTTTTAAAGAATTTGAACCCAAACTGTCTGGGTTTCTAGAGAGCAAAGGTTTTGTGAAAAAAGTAAGACTTAAACACAAAGTGTGTAAAATAAACTGTTAAAAGGATTTGATGATCACTAGTGATAGTATTTTATTCTGTGTTGTCATCATTCAGGTTGGATTTCAGCTTTAATGTACGTTTTGTTTCAACAAAGCAGCTGATATTGCCATATAAACTATTGGACTGACAGTCGCTTTCACCACAAAATGGCGAAAACGCAGGGCGGCTGCTGGGCGCCGGTGTTGCAATGGAACGTTCTATTGACTGTCGCTTCTTGTTAGTGTATATTCTTTGGTATGGCAGAATAAGTTCCGCCTTCAAGAGCCAATCGCCGATTGGTAAAGTCATCGCGTCACTGCAGCGGCCGTCAGAAGCTCCGGTTCCTATAGAAACAGTCAGACGCGCGCTTACGTTTGATCCAGCCTGAAAAATGCATTTTTTTGTCATGATTCGAGCGTTTAGAAACACAAATTATGACAGATGTTGTCAGATTTCATTGGTTATTTCAAATATGAAATTTAATCGAAAGCTTGGCGAACAGCTTTTGAGAATTTGATGTTTTCCCATTCAAAGAGATACGAGCTGCGCTTGCATGCCCGAGAGGTTTTTCAAAGATGGCCGCCGAGTGAAATGACTTGTCTTAAAGGGACTTTGGTTCAATTCCCTTTGAAATGAACATGAATGAACCGATAAAAATGTATGCCATCAACGCAGTGTAAATTTCTTTGGATAAAAGTATCTGCTATGCATAAATGTAAAGTTGAGAAACTGACATGACAAAATACATCAAAATCTTTTTTTAACCATTAAAATAATGTAATATAAATTTAATACGCAGCTTTTACAACACATCAGCTTTGCATGCAAGTTCATAATCCTAAAAGAGAAAAGTAAGAAAATATGAAGAAAAATAAAATCACTAGGTAAACCAGTATTTCAAACTCAAAAAAGTTTAATTGAACATAATATAAGGGTTAAAAATAATCAACTATTCTGGTACTGTGTCAAGTCTCGTGGCAAAACCAGTTGAGATCTGCTGCTATAGACAGTAGCAATGTGTTATTTGGTACGAGTAGAGCATTATAGATCAAACAGCTGTTGGTTTAATGATGTTTGGTTGTGTTTCAGTTTCTTTTGTTGTTAGTGGCATCAGCAAACCAATCTATAATGCTGTACTGATACTGAATAACGTTTCATATGAGACTGACCTCGAAACCCCTGCTCATGAAACATTAGCAGTATGAACATATAAAGTGTTGACTGTTATGGGACACAGTACAATTACAACCCTAGAATTAGCGAAAACACGAGCGAAGGGCTGCATGCTTGCGTTAGAAATGCAGATGTCTAGCCATGTTGTACATTTTGAGATGTTTTCTGTATTTGTTTGTGGCGGCCTTGAGCTTTTCTCCGTTCTGTCGCTGTGAATGTGGTCGAGTGATTCCGTTGTGATGTCACTGTGTCATTTGCATATTGTTTCCCCCTCCCAGAGAGTTCCACATATTCTGACTCCGCCTCTCGTCCCGCCCCCTTCTCTAGCTCACCTTCTCGGAAGCCATGAGAAACAAGGCCCGCTTGTCAATCACGGGCAGCCTGGGGGAAAATGGGCGTGTCCTGACGCCAGACTGCCCTAAGGCCGTGCGCTCTGGCCCCTCCTTCCGACACGGCCCCGCCCTCGCTGTGGTGTCCTCCGACCTCCCATAGAAACCAAAAACTCACCTTGTGCCTTAAACCATCTTACCCCTCTACCGAAGTTCAGATTCACGCAACCACGGGAGAGCCACGTCGTCGCCGGCTTGTGCAAACGAGGACTCGGACGTGACAGACCTGAAAAGAAACAACAATTCACACTCTTTCAGCCCTCGGGAAAGACGTCAACAATTGTAAACGAGTTGGGACGGCACAGATACGAACGTTTTGACATTGTCGCGCATCAAGGATCCATGATGCCTTATCCTGAAGGGGACAAACATCATCGCCGAAGAATCACGTAGAAGACCAGTAAACTGTAAATGTAAAGACATTAGCTGCGCTTCCGTGTTTAGCCGTCCGACATCAGCAAACCTGCATTAGACGTATTAACTCACTCGAGCGCAAAACGGCATATTTACGACATGGTCCACGATCACTAGCTGTATTTACTAAACCGTATGTAGATATTCTCTCAGGAGCCACGAAGGGGGACATCTTTTATCATCTCGACGGGATTTCTTCAAGAAGCCACTGGGAGCCGCTTGCTTTTTTGGACTGAAATGTAAATAGACCAGTAGTAAAAGCTGAACACGATTCTTTTATAAAGCATCTTAGGTAATAATTCATTGCAATAATGACTATAGGGAGACCTGACTTGTAATTAAGAGATCTTTTATAAACACACAGTATTATATATACAGAAACGGATCTATATAATAGAGGGACATCTGAACTAAATCAGCTCAGTTGTGTGTGAGACCATGGCATCTGTTCTGTTAACAGTTGTTTTGATAACCGATGTAACTCAGTGTGTACGTGTCTTTTGTCCTTTATGAATGTCCACGCATTTCACATGTCGCACAAACACACGAGTGTATGTGAACGCCGCACCGCATCGCACACACCAGGATCGACTCCTGATTCTCACCTTTGGTGTTTGGTTTTGTTTTTGCGTTCTTTTGTTTTTCTCTTTGTACCCACCAATTCAAATAAATCTGGAACATTTATACAATAAATGAACACCTTTTTCCCTTTTTTTTATTCATTAAATAAGCAAATGTGAATGTAGTATGACCCTGATTTACAGTTTGATTCAACTACTGTAGTTCCTATATACAACAAGGTCTTTACACTTAGGCTTTATTAGGCTGCTGTCACTTTAAGACCTGACGCACAGATCTATTATACTGTTACACATGCGTTTTCTTTCTCAACTGTTTACGTTCACTTAACATAACTGACTGTGTTTATGTGAATATTCGCCAAGACCGGCGTTTGGACATTATTTTGTGTGCATTTAAGCACAATAAGCAGCGAAAAAGAACTCAATTTAGTACTGAGGGGTGGCTTTATGTGTGCGCACTTTAGGAATGAGTAAAATTATGCGCAAAACGCGCAATCCTATGCCGAAATTCAAGCCCTGTAACACCAACAATATTCATCCGGAGCAAATTAAATGAGTGAGTGAGGGGAGGAGGGTTTGTGTGTCAACTCACTGTCTAAGAGATGAGAGAGAGAGAAAGAGCAGATGGTTGTGTGTTTATTCTGTGGAAAGTGAGTATTGGAAGCGATTTTTCAGTGCCAATATGCATAACAAAAATCTATATTTTTGACAAGACTATATTGCACTTAATTCATTATTTCAGATGCTTTTTTAAAAGACTACAATTGAAAAATGTATATATTATATATAAAATTCAACCCGCCAAAGTGGGTATTAATGTCAAGCCCTGTGTGTGTGTGTGTATATGTAAGCAATAAAGTACGAGAGGCTGTGCTGTATCGTGAATAAGTCACGGCTTAAGGGCGTTGTTAGGCACGATGCGAAGCGGAGTAACCCCTTCAGCCGTTACTTATTCACGATACAGCACTAGCCTCAAGTACCTTATTGCTTTTATAAAATGGTTACCACACAATACAAATAAAGCCAGAAATATGTATTGTAACGTTCACAAAGTAAACTGTCACTAAAAGCCTTCCTTCCACCGGAAAAAATAGTCCCAGACCGTGAACAGCAACAGAAGTTACATTATTACGCCATTAGATGGCGGCAAAGACTGTCTTTATGAGTGTGTCAGTCAGTAGCGAAGACTTTTACATTGAAAAGTCTGAATTGTTGTGAACACAGAACAAGACGCAACAGACAAATGCTTTGACTAGCGCTGTCAGTCATGGGTAAACCCCTTAACTGTTAAAAGGACAAGATAAAGCATCTGAAATTTAAACAGATTTTTTATTAGGAACATAGGACTGACCTGAAGGAAAATGCTAAATCTGAATGCAGGTAATAAACTCGCTCACTCGATCTCTTTCTCACAACACTCTTCTACATAATAGTTAAAAGTTGACACTACTGCAACACATAGCAACAAAATTTGTTGTAAGTTACTCAGTGTCACAGTAACATTATCAATAAATGTATGTGTGAAATTTTTTCTGTTAAAATTAGTGATGTCGGCAATCAAAACTATTTGTCTGCAAACAAAAAACAAAAAAAGATTTTTCGGTTTTGGGGCGAAATAGTTTTGGAGGGTTGAAATCATTTACCGAAACACTATGCTCACAACATGTGGATGCACTTCACCATGATCAAAAATAATGCTCGAGTAGCAATACATAAAATTTGTTCGGCTTAATTACAGATTTTTTTCCTATTTTGGTTTCTTTTTTTAGCCAAATAAAAACTTTCAGTGCAAAAAATGTGCATCACTAGTTAAAAATAAATACTTTCTTCTAAACCAGATTAATATGCTGAGTCAGCAAACTAGGACACACTTTAGTTTAGTATCCAATTCTCACTATTAACTTACTATTAACCTCGACTTTTGCCTCAGTAAGCTCCTAATTACTGCTTTATTAATAGTTAGTAAGGTGTTAAGTTTAGGTGTTGGGTAGGATTATGGGATGTAGAATATAGTCATGCAGAATAAGGCATTAATATGTGCTTTATAAGTACTAATAAACAGCCAATATCCTAGTAATATGCATACTAATAAACAACTAGTTAATAGTGAGAATTGGACCCTAAACTAAAGTGTTACCATAAACGATTTTCAGGTTGGCTTCCCGAAAATGTAGAAAACACTGATGTGTTTGTTTATGCATCTCAACCAGCCTGACACATCAGCATTGACTCAGTAGCTGGTCATTAATTAGTTTACCACACATCATTCTCCAAAAACACAGTGTATAACCTAGCTAGAACAGCCTACACTAGCTAGAAAACCATTTTTCCCAGAAAGGAGACCAGCTGCAACATCAAAAATGATCTTCAGTGGATCACAGAGCAACTCAAGAACCCTGGATCATAAAAAGAAGAGTGAAGAACCAGGAGAAATGACCCTGTAGACGGCTGAGGTATAATCCAGACTTTATAAAACACAATAGAGCTTCAGATGGTATTAAAGAAAGACAGAGAGAAATCTGACGGCCAGATCTCGCTCATTCTCACTTACAGACAGACACATCTGAGGTTTCCTTTCATCAGGGGGAAATCCGGTTTGCTCTGGAGATTTCCATTCCTTCCCACATCATCAAACACTCCTTCTCCCAGACTGCTCGCTTCCAATCCCATGGGCTTCTTGTGGACTAACACAAACACTTTTGTTAGAAATAAAGACATGAGCTTCACATACTAGAAATGAGAGCTGAATAATACTGATATCAGAGCAGAATATTCTTTCATCTTATGAACATTTCTCTGAGAAACACCATTTCTAAATGATTCTATCATGTGTTTTTTTGCATGTTCAAGTTTCTTTTGTGTGTAATGTTGCTTTTTGAGCAACTCCAGCAGGAGTTATTCTCTATCTCAGTGTCAGTGTTTCTGAACTCCCTGAAACGCCTCCGTTGTAGTCTTGAGTTTTCTTCCGTCACAATATTCCTCATTTAAATAATTCATACGCAGAATAAAGGGGCGGAGCCTGGTTGAGTTAGTTAGTAGTGTGTTGAAACTGGCGGTTATGGTAAGGGGCGGGACATTTCCCAAACGCTCGGAACACTTGACCAATCACAACACACTGCTCTAGCCGACCAATCAGAGCACATTGTGCTTTTCAGAAGGAGGGGCTTCATAGAGACTGGAACTAAACAGAGCGTTACTGACAGACTGGGAAGAGAGGAGCTGCAACAATGGAGAATATGAGGAAAATAATGAACATTCAAGCATGAAAACCTGCTCTAGTAGAGCCCAAAAACAACATCAAGACTTAAACAGAACGTTTCTCAAAGAATTGGGCTGAACACATTATTCAAAGAGAAAAATATAAGCCAATTTTCCTTGATGTTTTGAAATAAGAACATTCATTGGACTACGAAAATTCCCTGAAAACGTCCTCCCCGGAGCATTTATTGAAATTAAACTACAAAAACAACTAGTTTAGAACATTCACGACTTCTTGTTTCGACATGAAAAAGAAAACTGGGTTTATCAGACCATTTAAATTCTTTAAATTCTATTTATTTTTGTGCTTTGCCACATCTGGAACATACATTTAAAACACACACACACACCATTTACGTATCGCACGTACAGTACAATAAAACACACCTTTCTGAGTCCAGCAACACTAACAGCACCAGCTCACAAAAACTAAACATCCATAAAACCCTTTGTCTTTAAATTACACGACCTTCGTCTGAGCATGAAAACATGTTCACCAGAGATCCAACAAAGGAAAGCGGCTTCAAAGACAACAATAAAACATGGCACCAAACAGCTTTGCTTTTCAACTTCATTAGAAATGCAGAGAGAAGCTGAACTGAACCGTGCGGCCTGTTTCACACACCTGCGTCTGCTGAGAGCAGCTACACACAAATTAAGGGATATCTGGGTTACTACAAGGAGCGTTTCCGTTAATAATGGCCATACATTATTAAATCAGGAGTGAGTTATTAAGAACTATTAGAAATGTAACTGTCATGAACTTAACATAAAGAAAAAAACATTTACAGCCTGATGTGGAGATACACACTGCTTAAAGAGACAGTTCGCCCAAAATGGAAATTCATCATTTACTCGCATGAAATATCTTTTGTGATCCACAGAAGAAAGTCATGAGGGTTTGGAATGACATAAGGTGAGTATATGATGACAGAATGATGATTTTTGCATGAACTATCTCTTTAAATCATGTGGATTCAGTCCAATTTACTGTATAGAAAGGGTTTTTTGTATTTCACTGCATGTGGACATATTTTTTCCAAAAAAAAGTGAACTTTACATGTTGCTTAATTATGCATTTTATTCATTATCTGCATGTTTTGAAGCATCAATTTCCTTTTTTTCCCTCTTTTTTTGGGGGGGGGTGGACCATATGCAATGAAAGACAATCACTTTTTAGAAAGTAAACTAGTCATGCTGATAAACAGGTTCACAGATCATTTTCACTATATTTTCTGCTGAAGTTCAGTGTAAAATTAAAAACAAAATGCACTGCTTTTATGTGTGATGTGTGAAACAGGCCTAAGACACTCTCGGATGAAAAAAATAAACGATCACGAAACTATTAAAAACAAATAAGAAAAACATATACCTTCAATGCAATGCAAGTCGATTGGATATGACGCATAAACGTAAATGTAACATCCGACAGGAATTACACGACCACAGAAACAACAGCAACAGCTGAAGTTCAGGGATCACCGAGGCCTGAAAACAACAACCGTAAGAGAACAAACAAACACACAAACTCAAACACTACATTCATGTAACAGGCCTTTATGAGGGAATCTCTCGAAAACCTGTGAAAAACATGTTTTACCTCACAATCAAAAGAAAAAATAAGAAAAGATATGGGCCTAAAAGCCAGTTCACACCAAGAACAATAACTATATTAGTGTAACACCAGCGGACGATATCGTTCTGTTTATTCTAAAAGCGCGCGCTGCAGTTTTGTTGTCTGCTGCTTTAAAGCAGGATGGATTCTGATTGGCTGTCAATGTTTTTATCGTTCTGAAAGTGATTCCAACGATATTGTTTCTCTGTGCCGTTATCGTTATAGTTGTGGTGTGGATTCTGCTATTCTTTTATATTTAGAACGATTTTTATCGTTGCAGCGCCACCTACTGGTCCAGAGATATGAAAAATTGCTATTTTTGCTTATAACTTCTGAACGGTTTGCCCAAAAATCATAAAGGTGCTCTCATTAGATTTGGGGCGGAATTCCAAGTCAAATGATATCAAATTCTCCCATATCGGCCATTTTGGGCGTTGGCCATTTTTTGCATATTTATTTGCATATCATTGCGAAACTCAGTATGGGTCAACGGCACGATGCTCTGAAGGTAAAATTAAATATTTACATGCTTATAATATTGATAAGGTTGACTTATTTTCACGGGATATCCTTAGATTCCTGAATCCTTGCTGAGTCCAACGATACCAAACATGCTAGGTTTCGCCTTATGGTTTGTGCAACGTTGCGATTTAGCGTTTAAACAACTTTTGTGAATATCTTCGAAACCGTTAGTCTGATTGAGACGAAACCACCGTAAGAAAATCTGAAACATAGGTTGCTGACTAAACGTTAATGGCCAAATGTAAAAATTTTGATAGTAAGTGGCAAAACAAATGCCATCAAAGTTGGACATGGGTCATTTTTATGTTCTAATAAATATAAATGTCTAAGATTTTTATCGTTATCGTTCTTGGTGTGAACTGGTCTTAAAATAGTCTTACTTTTTTTTTAAGAAAAAAAATCTTATTTTTTTCTCTTGACATAAGATTTTTCTTTGACTGTTCACATTCATGTTTGTGAGTGTAAATAAGCGAAACTCTAGTCTGAGCACCGATAGTTTTGCGAACACATATATCTGCATTATGCAAGATCTGAAGTGAAATCGCTTTGACATCAAGACCAGAGAAAAACCTGATTGTTTCAAAATAAAAGCGTGGCCTCACATGTCTCTGTGCATACGAACATATAAATCATTTATAGAAACAATTTGGACAGTACCATACATTCACATTTACAATGATTCCACATAAATCCATCCTGTAGTGTGAACACATAAGAGCCCTTATACAATCCAACTATTTTTAAGCTCTCTGTTGTACATTAAACACAGTATGGTAACAAAGTACATAACATCTGGTAAAAAGTTAATCAGGAGTATCTGTATTTTTTTTTTCAATATGTGAAAAGTGCATTCAGATACTTCTGCATAAATTTTTACAAGATATCAATACACAATACTCAAGCATAAAACCGTCTCACGAGTTGTTTTGCATGAGCAGAAGGCAATTTTGTGGGCTGACCTGATCTATACAGTCAGAAACACGTCATATACTTTAAATCCTGTTTACCATAGATCCATTCATTTCTGTAGGGAAAAATAAGAGAAATATACAGTGTTGATTTTTGCACTTCAAATAAAGTAAAAAATTCAGAACAGTTGTTTCTGCCAACTGTATAAAAGAAACTGAAAGACAATATTTTAAAATTACTTATATATTATTATAGTATTTTATAGTATTTAGTATATTGAATTAGCTCTTATATGTTCAGTTTTCATTTTAGTTTGTTTTGGTAATTATGCTTTTGTCTTTTTTTATTATTTTTGCTTTAAATATTTCTATATGGCTTATTTTTATTTCAGTTTTAGTAATTTAAGTACTCGGCCTGATTTTATTTTAATGTCAATTAATGATAATGATTTGTGATGGTTTTACAAACTAAAGAATAAAAGATGCATATGGAATCGCAGCTTTTTTCTATTTTATTGTGAAATGAGGTACTTCACTTTTTCATATTTACTATTTAAATATGTGAAATGGACTGCTGCACATGTTCAGCAGTGAGTCCTCTTTACCATCTTGTTTATGAACTGCTTGTATCCATTGCTTGACTTCTTTCTGCTAATTTTTTCAAATGTCTGGCAAAGTTCAAAAACAACAAATGTTTTAGTTTTTCCCCACAGGAATGAATGGGTAACTATGAAAACAATGATTTTTTCCCCTACCCAACTGTATCTATGGTGTTTCACGAGTGCAGTGCCATCTGTTGTCCATCTTTATGAAGCTGCAGTCTCTCTTTCTCCACCTGCAGGCGCTCTTTCTCAATCTGCAGTCTGCCCGACTCGAACTTGAAGAACTGCAGTCTCTCTTTCTCCAGCAGGAGGCGCTCTTTCTCTAACTTCAGCTTCTCTGCCTCCAAATCCACTGCCATTGGCCAAGTCAGCTTCCTGTCCTTCTCTCCGTCCAATGAGGATGACGAGGGGGCAGAGGATGATGTTGTGGGCGTGGCTACAGAGGTCGAGGGGGCGGGGCTCTGCTGGAGCGGCGTGTTTTGTTGCAAGACCAGTCGCAATCGTTCTCGCTCCAACTGCAGACGTTCCTTCTCCAGCTGCAACCTCTCTCTCTCCACCTCCCCTTGCCGCAACCTCTCCTTCTCCACCAGGAGGCGCTCTTTCTCCACCTGTAGTCGTTCGGACTCTACCTGCAAGCGGTGTTTCTCCAGGTCCAGTCTCTGCCTCTCCAGCGCCACCAACAGACTTGTGTTCTCTCCTCCGGCTAATCCCAATCCAGCTACACCCATCCCGGTCATGCCACCAACTCCGAGCCCTAGGTCTCGGCCTCCAGCTGTGGGCTTCGTGGAGCTCAGCACGCCGAATTCATCGATGTGAGCGAAGACCTCAGGAACTCGCCCCTCACGGTCCATTTCAGGGAGGATGGAGGGAAAACAGTCATCATCGTCCTCCTCACCCTCCCCACCTTCTCCAACCTCTGCTTCCAACTAAGGAGATGGAAAATTACAAATAGAAACAAAGTCAGCAGTAATTACGAGGTGATTTTATGGAAAAAAAAAAGTTTAAAGGGTATTTTTTAGCTAGTCGGTATTATAATTAGGGCCAAGCACCGAAGGTTCGTTGGCACCTATTGCAATCGTTAGTGTTCTTATTATTCCTCTTCCTTATTCTTCCGCTCAAGTCTATGGCAGCCCAAAGAACCTTACGGTAAAAAGTTGTGAAATTTGGCACACTGATAGAGGTCAGTCGCAACATTAACCGCACTGATTTTGGTGTATATAACTCCATCCCTCTAGCGCCACCAACTGTCCAAATTTGCACTCACATTTATGCTAATAGTCCTTAGTGATTGTAAATTGTAAATTATTACATTATTTGCTAACTGCATTCTGTAATTGTAATGTTGACATGCATTCTCTGTAAAGCTGCTTTGAAATGATATGTATCGTGAAAAGCGCTATACAAATAAATGTGAATTGAATTGAATTAATAACTTTTGAACCGTACGGACTAATAACAAAATTCCTTTTTCCTCTGATTCCTTGCCTAAAGACATTTTGAATTTTCTGAAAAAACGTTGCTCCAATTTTCACAAACATTTAACCAGATCATCTTCGGACCATGACGACAAAAAGTTATGGAATTCAAGTCGATTCGTCAAACCATTCTCAAATAACGCATGAATGAATTTTACATAGCGTTTGCGAAAATAGACGCAAGGCTGTATCTCAGCAACCCTTTATCGTATTTAGACCAAACTTGGTACATGTCATCATAAGCATGACCTAAGGCTACATGCTGCGTATCGGTGCAGCGCCACCTACTGGTCCGGAGATACGAAAAATGGCTATTTTTGCTTATAACTTCTGAACGGTTCCTAAAAATCATAAAAGTAGTCTCGTTAGATTTGGGGCGGAATTCCAAGTCAAATGATATCAAATTCTCCAATATCGGAAATTTTGGGCCTTAGCCATTTTGAATTTTGTAGTAAAATGCTGTATTTTATGAACGCATTTGCATATCATTACGAAACTCAGTATGGGTCAACGGCACGATGCTCTGAAGGTAAAATTAAATATTCACATGCTAATAATATTGGTAAGGTTGACTTATTTTCACAGGATATCCTTAGATTCCTGAATCCTTGTTGAGTTCAACGATACCAAACATGCTAGATTTCGCCTTATGGTTTGTGCAACGTCAAGTCAAGTCATCTTCATTTATATAGCGCTTTTCACAATACGCATTGTCTCAAAGCAGCTTCACAGTGACGATAGGAAAATTATAATCGAGCTAAAGTTGGTTTTTGATTGAATCACTTCCATTGTAAAAATTGTTAATTATTACTTTAGGGGCCACTTAAAATGACACCTTTCCTACTGAAAAACCGAATACCTTTAATGCATTCTTGCCATTCATTTACAAGTTTAGTCTATAAGTTTGCGTGTTTAAGTGTGTATGTGCGCAGAAGCTTGGTCTTTTAACAAAAAAAAAAAAGAAGTGATATTTGACAAATTACTTGTCTGGTCCGCATAATACAGAAAAAATGCAACGTTGCGATTTAGCGTTTAAACAACTTTTGTGAATATCTTCGAAACCGTTAGTCAGATTGAGACGAAACCACCGTATGAAAATCTGAAACATAGGTTGTTGACTAAATGTTAATGGCAAAATGTAAAAACTGATAGTAAGTGTCAAAAAAATGCCATCAAAGTTGGACATGGGTCAGTTGATAGGGGGCAGTCGTGGCCTAATGGATAGAGAGTCGGACTTGTAACCCAAAGGTCATGGGTTCGAGTCTCAGGTCCGGCAGGGATTGTCGGTGAGGGGAGTGAATGTCCAGCGCTCTCCCCACCCTCAATACCACGACTGAGGTGAGACCCTTGAGCAAGGCACCGTACCCCCAACTGCTCCCCGGGCGCCGCAGCAATGGCTGCCCACTGCTCCGGGTGTGTGTTCACGGTGTGTGTGTTCACTGCTGTGTGTGTGCACTTGGATGGATTAAATGCAGAGCACAAATTCCGAGTATGGGTCACCATACTTGGCCACACGTCACTTCACTTTTTATGTTCTCATCAATATAAATGTCTATAACTCCTAAACGAAATGAAATATTATCACCAAATTTGACATGAAATTGGCTCTAACCACAGTTTCGTTGGTCTGATTGACTTCAAAACTGACATGCAGTATCTTTGTCTCAGTTGCTATCCTAGTCCATTATGACATTGGTGTACCTTGAAAAACTTGGCCGTCATTTTAAGCCTTGTGCTGTGTTGAAAACCCTATCACACTTGTGGTGTTCCCGGTCAAAAATGACCGGCCTGCAAAAAATTGCTTATAAATCTCTCGTTATGCTACCTTATCACCAAATATTGGATTCAATCTTTTTGTCAGCTTGTTTTCTTTCAATTAGGACAGGCTTTGTGTTTATTTTTGTAATGGATTGATCGTAGGCCTTATTTATCTGAGCTCATGTACCTCAGTTTTTGAGTGAAAAAAGTGTTTTTTGTGGACAATTTTGTCAATTTTGCCAAACTAGTGTGCTTTAATGTTTAGGCAGGAAATTTGTTTTGAAATGGTTTTATTTTGTTTTTATTTATTACAAAATGGCACAAAATCACACTTGTGGTGCTCCCGCTCAAAAATGACCGGCCTGCAGAAAAATCACTTGTTACGCTATTTTATTACCAAATATTTGATTCAATCTTTTTGTCAACTTGTTTTCTTTAAATTAGGACAGGTTTTATATTCATTGATCTGAGCCTCACTGATTTGAGGATAAAGTTAATCTCTGCAAAAGAAAGCCTGTGATACTCAAAATAGTTTGTTTGTGTACATGAACGTGTGTGTATGTGCAAGGATGCACGAGTATGCATGTATCCACACATGCAGATGTCCGAGGCCTTTATTTTTGCTCGTCCACATGTATATATGTGAACATGAACATGATGAACATGCTCATGAACACTAATTGTTTCTCTGATTTTCGACTCCCCCATTTATTTTCAATGGGCGGTCATTTTTGACCAATATAAGCTCAGATCAATGAGGCCTACGATCAATCAGTTTCAAAATTAAATACAAAACCTGTCCTACTTTAAAGAAAACAAGTTGACAAAAAGATTGAATCCAATATTTGGTGATAAAATAGCATAACAAGTGATTTATAAGTAATTTTTGTAGACCAGTCATTTTTGACCGGGAACACCACAAGTGTGATTTTATACCCTTTTGTAATAAATAAAAACCAAAATAAAAATATATCAAAACAAGTTTCCTGCTTAAACATTAAAGCACACTAGTGCGCTAAAATTGTTTTTTTGTAAAATTTACAAAACTATCTACAAAATCTGATTCAAAATCTGAGGTGCCTACTATAGATAAATGAGGCCTACAATTAATCAATTAATTCAAGTCCTAAATGAAAGAAAACAAGATGTGACACAAAAAGATTGAATCCAATATTTGGTGATAATGTAGCATAATGAGAGATTTATAAGTGATTTTTTTAAGCCGGTCATTTTTGACTGAGAACACCACAAGTGTGACAAGGTGAACCNACCCCCCTCCCCCCCAAAAAATAAAAAAAATTATAAAAAAAAATTAAAAAAAATTAAGAAGTAGTTATACCCTGTGTGAACAAAGTCAAAAAGTTTCAGTCCAATGCATTAACAGTAACTAGTATTTTTGGGAGAAAGAAAATCTTCTCCGGGTCCAAATGACCCGAACACCACATGACGGTTAATTACAAGATGACAAAAAAGATCCAAAGCTGTAACTGCAATGGTTTTGCATATTGCTATGTTTTACGAAGGCATTGGCATATAGTTTCAAAACTCAGTGTGTGTCTTTGGCACCATGCCCTGAAGGTACTCAAAAAGTTTCAGGGCAGCATTGTAATGAAATTATATTATAAACAATTATATCTCATTACAACTCTATGTATTTATGGGTTTTCAACCTTTTTGCTTTAAATAGTCTCCAAATATCTTTATTTTCTCATTTTTGCTGTTGGTCTGTTGCTAGCTTTCTTGGCTTCTGTTGTGCTTGGCCTCTTAATTGCTGCTTGCAGCTGAATTTTAAAGCAATACTATGTAACTTCTGGCCCTCTAGTGGTTGAAGCATAAAACCATAGTGGTTTAGGGTAAGGCATAAACACGGTGCAAGATGGTTTTATGATGTATTTGCTCATTAATTAAATTTTGAGTTGCATAGTGTAGCTTTGAGTGGTATTTTCAGGGCATTTTAGCAAAGATAATGTTGCCAGAAAATCCAAGGCCTAATCCTCAGATGATGGTTGTCAAAATAGTTTTATTGTGTTGTTCTAATGTTTTTTTAAAAGCAGTCTCATTCTTTCCATCAGAAATTATACGAATATGCTGATTTGCTGCTCAAAAAACATTTCCTATTATTATGTGGAAACCATGATACATTTTATTTCAGGATTCTTTGATGAAAAGAAAGTTCAAAAGAACAGCGTTTATTTGAAATAGGAATCTTTTGTAACGTCTTTACTGTTACTTTTGATTAATTTATTGCATCCTTGCTAAACAAAATTAGTAATTTCTTAAAATTTTGAACAACAGTTTACCAAACTGCTTCAACAAACAGCTTGATGGTGTGACGATTACTTGAACCAAAGTAGAGGACAATCTGATGAATGCTGTGGGATGAATTTGAAAAAGTATGTATATACATACTCTGTAGCTGCTGGCCTCATCGTCCTCCATTTTGACCCCAGGCGTGTGCGTGCTGGGCTCCCCGAGGTCCGTCAGGTCCTGCCAGTCGCACGACGAGTCTTTAGAAAACCCACTGAGGTCCAGCGACTGGTCACCACCACCCAGAGATGCTTCATTATCTGGAGAAGAAGATTCAAATTCCTGCTTCAATCCAGACGCCAACTCGGCCTGAAGCTGCTTCCGTTTCATGAGGGCGCGCCAGTCCAGGTAGCGTCGCTTGACCTCGGCCGCCGTACGCAGCTCACCCTCGCCCAGCGCGTTGACGCTGTCCGCGACCTCTTCCCACGCTCGCCGCTTCAGCTCGTTGATGGCCATGTTCTGCTGCCGGGAGAACAGAATCTCACGTCGCTTGTGGATCTCGCGGATGAGAGTCTGAGTTTCTTTCACGCTGTAGTTACTCTTCCTCTTCCTCTTCAGGTGCTTCATCTGCAGGAAGTCCATGCTGGAGGTGGTTGGCTACTGTGAAATGATTGGACACTGAAAAATTTCTGTCACTCCAGACAAATTTTCAAGTTCATGTTGACACACATTTAGTGCAGGTGTCTAACACAGATCTCCTGCGACAAACAAACACACAAAGATTTACTTACACGAAATAAATAAATGTTCAGTAATGTCTGAAATAGACGTGTGCCGATATATTTAGTAATACGATATATCACAATAATGAATATGCACGATATTGTTATCGTGGGCACTTCAAAATACGCTTAATGAAAGTGCACGTTCACTCTCTGACAGCAAAGGGCGCTGATGGAACAGCAGAAATGCAGCGGTTACCCCGGAAAACCCCCGTAAACAAAGCAGCTGCGCTACTACAGTATTTAAAATGCTTCAAACAGCCATTCAGTTTTTGTAATCTCAATGTTGTTCATCACAGCACCAAATATTTAATACTTAAAGACTAAATAGGCTATTTATTTTTTAAACCTAAACATTTTTATATTTTAATCTGGACTACAACAATGATTGAAAATGTTATGATTATTAGTTATTGTTCAGTAACACAGACATAAAGGCTTCATTAGTCAGCATGTTAATTCATTATTACCAAACTGACAATGAAAAATACTTATAAAGCATTAATTAATCTTAGTTAATGTTTAATAACATTACTAAATCAAAGGTTGTAATTATTATTTAATGGACCTGAGCTAAAACTAACAAAGATCACTTGTATTTTTTTTAATGTAATAAAATAAATAATAATAATAATACCTTCTGTAACAAATGTAGCTATTGCTAATTCTTAATCTTAGTTAATTCATTAACTAACGAGATATTATTATAAAGTGATACCTGTTGTTCTTTATCATTATTTTGCACAACATTTTACTTTATAATTTTTTTGTATATTGCGTTATTAAATGTTCAGAGTTCTTTTTGTTATAAGAAAAAGAGTTCTTAAACCTGTTATGACAAAACTTATTTCAATATCGTGATAATACCGTGATAAAAGCCTCGGCAATTAATCGCAACATGAAAATTTGATACCGTCTCATGCCTAGTCTGAAAGAATCTTTCTCTGTGATGCTAAAATGTAATTTATTCCTGTGATCAAAGCTGAATTTTCAGCATCATTACTCCAGTCTTCAGTGTCACATGATCCTTCAGAAATCATTCTGATATGTTTATTTGATGCTCAAGAAACATTTATGATTATTATCAATGTTGAAAATGTTTTTCCATGTTTCTTCGATGAATAGAAAGTTCAAACAAACAATTTAAATATGATCAATTTAATGCGTTGCTTAATAAAATGATTAATTCAACTTAAAAAACAGATCTTACTGACCACAAACTTGTGTACAGTATATCCTGTTCAAATAAAGATTGAAGAAGATTATATAATCATTATATTACAATGTAACAACACAAACAAACAAAAAATCACCATGATACTATAAGGTTTTTGCACATATATCATTGCATTATTTTAAATAACAAGAAGTATCATGTAAACACCATGATAATTGAATATGGTAGCCATGCAGTACCTTGATATTACCATCTGACACCATAGTACAACTACAATACTTTTTCAAAGGGAATAACTGTAGTAACTATAGTGTTTTTAGTGGAAAATGTGGTATATTTTGTCAATACTGTATGATTATCAGTATGACATCATGCTAATAAAACATTTTAATGCATATCAAACATAAACAAATCAGCACGGCGGTTGTTTTTGCTGTTCAATTACAACAATCTCGCCAGAAAAAGGCTTCTATAGGCACCTATACTGTGACGTTTTGCACACATGTGGCTCTTTATATACAATAAACATCATAACACACACCACACAATACAGTCACGGTTATTTGATTATTTATTCAAACACTCACCGGTGGAGAAAAGCATCATCCACTCCATCCACACGCGTCTCGCTCCGCCTCCACAGCGTTGCCGAACAGTGCCGAACACTTCCGACAACGCGCGAATCCCCTGCGCCATTGGTCAACGAGCGTCACCGCCCCTTTCCGTCAACCAATCAAGTGAGGCGCTCGCTGCTCAGCCCTGCTCACAGTATATTCTTCCGGATTTCTGTGCGCGTGGTACAAACAGATACAACCGCAAATATTGATAATATTATAATAATGACTACATATTATTAATATTAAAACGCACTTTTACCATTTATTAACAGCTATCAATTATGTGTCTTTCTACTACTTAGTACAGCAGTTGTTGTGGGTGTCAGGAATGGACGGGGTCCGGTGGGCGTTCCGCTGCGGTTCGTGGGTACCGACCCGTTCCGAGTGGACCCTGGCGGCCCGGTGCATCCAGCCGGAGGAGAAAGAACGAATCGGGCAGTTCGTGTTCAACAAAGATGCGAAATCCGCCATGGTGGGTACAACTGACAGACTTTTACAATTAATGCTGTATTAATGAATATTAAAATAATAATAAATGTTATAATAATATATAGTCATTTTACCTTTATTTTAATATTACTTTTCACTAGCACTGTTTTTATTTTACGCCTTGATGATACAAAATTACAGTTTTTGTCAAGTAAGCTCACTGAAATTGAGATAGACAGACAGACAGACAGACAGATAGATAGACAGATAGATAGATAGACAGATAAATAGATAGACAGACAGACAGACAGACAGACAGACAGACAGATAGATAGACAGATAGATAGACAGACAGACAGACAGACAGACAGACAGATAGATAGATAGATAGATAGATAGATAGATAGATAGACAGACAGACAGACAGATAGATAGACAGACAGATAGATAGATAGATGTGCATATACTAGTGCTGTCAAATCAATTAAATCACGATTAATCTCATCTAACATAAAAGTTTGTAAATATATACGCGTGTGTGTATGTGTATATATACACCAATCAGACATAACATTATGACCACCTTCCTAATATTGTGTTGGTGCCAAATCAGCCCTGACCCGTCGAGGCATGGACTCCTCTAGACCCCTGAAGGTGTGCTGTGGTATCAGCACCAAGATGTTAGCAGCAGATGTAAGTCCTGTAAGTTGTGAGGTGGAGCCTCCATGGATCGGACTTGTTTGTTCAGCACATCCCACAGATGATCGATTGGATTGAGATCTGGGGAATTTGGAGGCCAAGTCAACACCTCAAACACGTTGTTTAGCTCCTCAAATCATTCCTGAACCATTTTAGCTTTGTGGCAGGAGCATTATCCTGCTGAAAGAGGCCACAGCCACCAGGGAATACCGTTTCAATGAAAGGGTGTACATGGTCTGAACAATGCTTAGGTAGGTGGTACGTGTCAAAGTAACATCCACATGGATGGAAGGACCCAAGGTTTGCCAGCAGAACATCGCCTAAAGCATCCGCCGGCTTGCCTTCTTCCCATAGTGCATCCTGGTGCCATGTGTTCCCCAGGTAAGCGACGCACACGCACCCGGCCATCCATGTGATGTAAAAGAAAACGTGATTCATCAGACCAGACCTCCTTCTTCAATTGCTCCGTGGTCCAGTTCTGATGCGCACGTGTTCACTGTTGGCTCTTTCGGCGGTGGACAGGGGTCAGCAAACTGGTCTGCAGCTCCATACGCAACAAACTGTGATGCACTGTGTATTCTGACACCTTTCCATCAGAACCAGCATTAACTTCTTGAGCAATCTGAGCTACAGTAGCTCGTCTGTTGGATCGGACCACATCGGCCAGCCTTCGCTCCCCACGTGCATCAATGAGCCTCGGCCGCCCATGACCCTGTCACCGGTTCACCACTGTTCCTTCCTTGGACCACTTTTGATAGACACTGACCACTGCAGTCTGGGAACACCCCACAAGAGCTGCAGTTTTGGAGATGCTCTGACCCAGTCGTCTAGCCATCACAATTTGGCCCTTGTCAAACTCGCTCAAATCCTTACGCTTGCCCATTTCTCCTGCTTCTAACACATCAACTTTGAGGATAAAATGTTCACTTGCTGCCTAATATATCCACCCACTAACAGGTGCTGTGATGAAGAGATGATCAGTGTTATTCACTTCACCTGTGACACATATACATTTATATGCTATGATGCTATTTACCTCTGTTTTTTTATATATTTTATATCATACAGAATAAACGAAACTAAAACTTTTATGAGAACTAACTTTTGCATCGATTTTCATTTTTGTGTGTGTGTTTCCACCAGGCTGGACGTCTGCTGATCAGAAAGCTGGTCTGTGAGAAGATGGGTTTTGCATGGGACGGGTTTCGACTGGAAAGAACAGCGCGGGGGAAACCGTACCTGCCACGGCCCTCGTCCGGCCCCAGCATCACCCACTGGAACTTCAACCTGTCCCATCAGGGAGATTACGCCGTGCTGGCAGCAGAACCGGGACGCCAGGTGGGCGTAGACGTGATGAAGACCAGCAGACCCGGTAAATTCTGATCACGCACAACACCGCATTTCTGTATGAAGTGACAGCAAATCACATCTTATCAGTCTGCTTTCTATAAAAAAGGGAATATACAGCCGACAACTATTTATTTCACGATAAGGACCAGCTCACTCAACACTATCCTTTACTAAGTCACCTAAACTTTAACAATCCAATACAAGAGGCACTGCAGTTCCATCAGTGGCCACCAGGTGTCGCTCTATACCTGTGCTCTGAGGAGAGCAGACTGGGAGAGTAGGAAGATAGTAAATGTTTTTTTGGCTCTACTGTAACATGTAAATCTGCATTAGCTCATAGGAATCTTGTTTCTATGCAGAACATGATTATTAAATTACAGATTTTTCTTGCTCTTTTTAAAGAAAAAGATTTATCTACAGCGCAAGATTCTTAAATGACTGATTCGTCTCGTTCTTTCGAAATAATACAAATGGTTTATGTACTATGTTTTATACTGTAACTCAAAACTCCCTCATTTTCTGAACTATATTGCAAAAACAGCTCAATTATGACATCACAACTATGAGCTCATTAGCATATGACTGTGCACATTTGCATATCAACACCTATTCAGTATTAAGCAGCTACGCCAGTAGGTTCAATCATAAAAGAGGTCAATTATATGTTAAAGCAAGCAAAAACAGTCTGTTTAAATGTAAAGGTCAGAGAAAGTGATCGTGAAAAATGATTTTTGGTGCAGAAATCTTCTCTAACGTAGAATTTCCAGTTGAAAAGGTGAAGATTTTAGGTGTTTTACATGTGTGTTTATGTGCATATCAGGCAGTAGCTCCGTGCAGGAGTTTTTCCGCATCATGAATCGCCAGTTCACGGATCTGGAGTGGACGAACATCCGGACGGCCGGGTCGGACTGGGACCAACTGGACATGTTTTATAGGCACTGGGTAACAATAGCAACTGCTGCTTCCTGCACCATCATCACCATCATCATCACCTCTAGGCAACGAGACCGCACACACACTCTCTCACACACATCTCTATAAGCATATCGCAGCAGGAGAGAAATTGTCCTGGATGAAACTGTTCCAATTCTGATCCCTGTTTCCATGGCAATGTGATCTCATCACTACAGCATGACTCAGTTGTGCCAGTCTGTGGTCATTTGAGGACTCTCATAAACACACACACACTCATGTACTGGTATCAAGAAGATGTGCTGTAGGTGAGAATGTGGTCAGTCACTGTTACTAGTACTCACAAGCTTACCTAGCGATCCAGTTCTAACCCTACAAGGAAGCTTTATGCATTTATATACTTGTAGTTAAAACAAGAACATAATTTTCCTTTCTTATGAATCATTTTACCTCTAAGGACGTCCACAGAATATTTTACAGTACTTAAATGGTTTCTAACAATTTTAGAAATAAATGTATCTCTTAAACTCCACGGACCCAGATACGGGTCCAAAACTACGTTATAATCTACGTTATAATGTTTACACATCCTTTTAAAAAGGCTTCCCTACATAGTATCACCCCATATATGATATCACTTAGCTTAGAATCTAAACTTATTAAATACTTTACAGTATCTATAGTAATTGTGATTAATTACAGGAAAAAAAGTGCAATTAATTAACTATTTACCTAATATATATAATAAAAGGGTGTTACATTATTACATTAATTAATAGTAATTATTTAGATTTTTTATATTATGTTTTTTACACATTTTATTTTGTTTTATTCTCACATTTTATTTAATAGTAATTTTTAGATTTTTTTTGTATTTTATATATACATATACATATATATATACATATGTCACCAAAAAAATCCAAAATTGACACTTTTGGTAATACCGAATGACAATATTTTCAAACAGTGCTAACAGGCTGATATCCATCTAACAAAAAGACAATCAAACATTTTATATTTAGAACAAGTTTTTAAAATATTACAACATTTTCCATGTTTTATAGCGGTTGTACCGAATGACCTGATGTTTCGGGACATGCGTATGAGCAAGTGAAAACATGAATTTTTCAAATAGTTAAAAGAGAGTTACTTTGCTTCATGACCATGTGGTCCTTTGCAGGTGTCTGAATGATGTCACATCCTGTCACATGATACTGACCGCATGACTTGATCTAAAATGGTCCCTTTTATATTATATTGGTTACTCCGAATGACATCAATGAAATTAATTTTTCTGGACATTCTTTCTCATAACAAAGCAACGACTTCTACACATAATTTAATATCATTTTGCACTATGTTAATATATGATGTTATAAAATCATGCCAGAATAAAAAATACATACATTTATTACATTTTAAGATATTTTAATCAATAAATGAAATGGCTGTATTGGCCTTTGGACGGTTAAACCGAATGACCTTTTGACACTTCAGAATCTTTAAAACACCTTTATATGTAGCAAAATATAATTAAAACCTTTTGGATTCAATAAAAGAGATCTAGTTGTACTACCTTACATACTTTAAATGTCATATCTTTGTTTTTTATCATTATTAAGGCCTTTGGACAAAAAAAATGAACCATCACGTCACTGACCCATATAAACAATGTTACATTACTACATTAATTAATAGTAGCTTTTACTTTTTATATTATATGTATATGTGTATGTATGTTTTTACATATTTTATTTTGTACAATGTTTTCCCTTACATACTACATACTGGTTTAGCATACTATAAATACCGTAAAGTATTTAAGTATTCCATTCTGAACATATCATGATGTCTGATTACCTCTGATTGGTCCGTTTCTGTGTCCGTCAAGGCGTTGAAGGAGAGCTTCATCAAAGCGATTGGCACAGGGCTGGGCTTCGACCTGCAGAGGGTGGAGTTTCACATCTCGCCCAATCAGATGCGAGAGGGGCAAGTGTACAGCCAGACACGGATGCACCTGGATGATGAAGAAGAGGACTGGATATTTGAGGTGTGTGTTCACAATATTTCATTTAAAGCAATTTACAGGTTCAGTCCATGAGACACATTATTATGTGCACACTCAAGTTTTGTGTGTGTGTGTGTGTGTGTGTGTGTGTGTGTTCTTGTTTATATTACATCGTGGGGACCAAATGTCCCCACGATGTAATAAAAACCTGAGATCACCTACACTGGCTGGTCCACTGGCTGGTCACCATGAGGGAAATGGATTAATAAACATACTAAATTATGTTTTTTTGAAAATGTAAAAATGCAGAATGTTTCCTGTGATGGTTAGGTTTAGGGATAGGGGTAGTGTAGGGGGA
>RJVU01063374.1:1885557-1887050 GCA_003731715.1 Anabarilius grahami | reverse complement strand
GTGCGCTTCTCATGGTCTCTGTGTGGAGTCCTGCAGTGCTGGTTCGTCTCTCTGTGGCTGTTAAGAGCATGTGAACGTGACACAGATCACAGGCGCCTTCTCGCTTCCTAGATAGAGCTCACGTACTTCATTACTCTGGGCTTTTCATCCTATATATATATATACACACTACAGATCAGAAGGGATAATACAAATTTTTGTATGTTTTTGAAATTAGTCTCTTCTGCTCACCAGGGCTGCATTTATTTGATCAAAAATACAGTAAAAACAGAAATGAAATATTGTGAAATATTATTGCAATTTAAAATAACTGCTTTCTAATTGAATATATATTAAAATGTAATTTATTTCTGTGATCAAAGCTGAATTTTCAGCATCATTACTCCAGTCTTCAGTGTCACATGATCCTTCAGAAATCATTCTAATATTATGATTTGATGCTCAAGAAAAATTTCTGATTATTATCAATGTTGAAAACAGTTGTGCTGCTTCATATTTCTGTGAAAATGTTTTATTCAGGATTTTTTGATGAATAGAAAGTTGAAAAGAACAGTATTTATTTGAAATAGAAATCTTCAACGTGTCTCTACTGTCACTTTTGATCAATTTAATACAAACTTGCCGAATAAAAGCATTAATTTTAAAAAGTTTCATTGCTGAAATTAGGTATTTACTCAAAATGGACTTTTTCCTGTTTTTCAGGAGAGCTTATTGGACAAAGATCATCACGTCGCTGTGGCGCTGGGAAAACCAGATATCAGCATGTCTAAAGTGAGTTTAAAGAAGATAATACACAATTTTAGAGGTCAACACAGTTCATGACATCATGCTTCTTTGTTTTACAGGGGGATGGTGGAACTTTTTGTGAAGCCCCGCCCCATTTGTTCACACTATTGAGTTTCAGTGATCTGGTGTCTAGAGCCACGCCCCTAACAGAGGAAGACTCCGCCTACTGGGAGAGATTTCAGAGCAAAAAGGAAGCACCTTCAAGGCAAAGTGAACAGCAGTGACCCATGACAAATGCAAATTTATGTAAATAAAGTACATGTTTATATATTTTTTGTTCTTTTGGGGTCATTCCTGTTCTGTAAGATCTTTTGAAGACACTTCAACTTTACTAATAGCGACTTGTTTTCTCATTTTAACCATCTTTTGCTGCTGTTTTCCCTCCAAAAATGATGTCATTTCCTGGAGAAAGATGTTAAAGTTTTAACTTTAGTTAGTTAATGGGATATCCAGTATATGACGTATCTGTTGGGAACTTAAAAGGGCACTGCATAGTAGGAATGACCCATTTATGTAAGAGATGAGTTTATTTTCCCAACCTACACCTCTCAAAGTCTCTCTCTCTCTCTTTCTCGTCCCCTCCATCTGCCACCGTCTATTTTTATCCGCAGACATTCAGCAGGCCATTAGGACTGTGTGTTCGGAGGGTCCTGCTTTTAACAAATCGCAGCTGTTCGGGCGCAGGTATGCATTTCCGCTCCTGTTTT
>RJVU01063374.1:1875557-1880557 GCA_003731715.1 Anabarilius grahami | reverse complement strand
ATCTATGACTGTTTTTGTGTTTTGTGATGTTGTTCATGAGTCTCTTGTTTGTTCTGAGCAGTTAAACTGAACTCTGTTCTTCAGAAAAATCCTCCAGGTCCTGCAGATTCTTCAGTTTTCAAGGATTTTTTGCATATTTGAACCCTTTCCAGCAGTGACTGAATGATTTTGAGATCCATCTTTTCACATTGAGGACAATTGAGGGACTCAAACTCAACTATTAAAAAAGGTTCAAACATTCACTGATGCTCCAGAAGGAAACACGATGCATTGAGAGCCGGGGGTGAAAACTTTTGTACAGGATGAAGAAGTCCAAATTTTTCTTATTTTGTTGAAATTTTTTTATTTTTTATTTAGTACTTCCCTTCGGAAACTACAGAAGATACTTGCATGTTTCCCGGAAGACAAATTAAGTAAAATTTACCTTGATCTTTAAATTCAAAAAGTTTTCACCCCCGACTCTTAATGCATCGTGTTTCCTTCTGGAGCATCAGTGAATGTTTGAACCTTTTTTAAAAGTTGTGTTTGAGTCCCTCAATTGTCCTCAGTGTGAAAAGATGGATCTTAAAATCATACAGCCACTGCTGTAAAGGGTTCAAATATGCAAAAAATCCTTGAAAACTGAAGAATCTGCAGGACATGGAGGATTTTTCTGAAGAACAGAGTTCAGTTTAACTGCTCAGAACAAACAAGGGACTCATGAACAACCATCACAAAACAAAAAAACAGTCATAGATCATCCAGGTAACCACACACAGTATTAAGAATCAAGGGTTCCCAAACTTTTGAACGGAGATATTTTAATAAATTCAGCTACTTTTTTGTCTTGTGGATTATATGTAAACATCTTTTATGTAAAATATCTTACTCAGGACAGTACTAAATAAAAAATAACATGCATTTTGTATGATCTCTCTTATTTTGTTAAAATTATTCACATTTTCACAGATTCTGCAAGGGGTTCCCAAACTTTTGCATACCACTGTATATATATATATATGGTACTTGCGAGATTATAAATGCTCAACACTATTAATGTGCATCACCATTCAAAATTTTAGGGTCAATTTAAGATTTTTTTTTTAAAGAAATTAATATTTTATTCACTAAGGATGCATTAAATTGATCAAAAGTGAAAGTAAAGACATTAATAATACAAAAGATTGTGATTTTAAATAAATCTGCTTTAAACTTTCTATTCATCAAAGAATCCTAAAAAATGTATCATGTTTCCACAGTAATGAAGCAGCACAACTGTTTTCAACATATGATAATAATCATAAATGTTATTTGAGCAGCAAATCATCATATTAGAATGATTTCTGAAGGATCATGTGACCCTGAAGACTGGAGTAATGATGCAGAAAATTCAGATTTGCATCACGTTAAGGTTTTACTGTTTTACAGTTTTTACTGTATTTCTTGATCAAATAAATGCAGCCTTGGGAAAATATGAAGTCGAAGCTAAGTTCATTGCAGAAGAAGTGGTAATGATGTGTGTTTACGTGTATCAGTGTGTCCTAATATTACCTCGGCATTGAAAGGATAATTGGACTCTTCAATAGAGCTACTGCAGTGTTTTCCCTCACGTACAGTGTGTATGTGTTTCTCAAAGGATCGTGCGCAGAGCGACAGCAGCGCATTGTCTCTTAATAAAAGGACTCCCAAAGAGCAAAGAAGATAATTAATGATTAAGTAATCATGGCATGAGCAGATCTAATGTCCATAGACCTTATTCAGAGCAGCGCCATGACAGGTACGAAAGCGAGGCTGTGAGGGAAAGACTTACCGTGTTTTCAGTGGCTTCCGCTGTAAAAAGGCTGTATAAAAGCTCCCTGATTACTTGTTTTCCACAGCTCATGTTATCTGTGTTTTTATGTCTACTGAAACTTTTTGGAAAGATATTTTGCAGTGTTTCGTCAGCAAAACAATTGAAAAAACGCATTAAATAACAGTCCCTCACCTCACAGCCTTGCCATTTCCGTTAAAAATCAAAGATGGCGCTGATGAATAAGGTCAAAGACTATCCACCTTATTCCTACGACCCATGACGCTTTGCGCGAATTATGGGTGTAACTTCCGTTAAGCTGTATGCTCTATGAACGCAATAATACAGTTTTTTTTTTAACTGGGTACAATGAGATGACATTATTCTACTCACCCTTCAACCAACGAACATTAAAAGGGCATTTAAATTTGTAAAAGCATCAACAAGGTACTTTCAACGGGCCATGAAAAAGCGCATTCTTTCCACAGCAATAACGGACGGGTTAAATATAAGTATAGTGATTTATATCTGTATTATCCCTGACAGCAACATAGTGTTGGCCCTGATCTGGCCCGGGTGTAATCCACATGTACCAGATGTGGGCCGGATCTGGGCCACACTATGTTGCTGTCTGGGATGTAATATACGTTGCCTTAATAAAAAATGTTCATGAACTTCAGCATTGCGTGATACTATTTCAAAGTGATTTCCATGATTTTTACAGATAATAAATTGTATTTACCTGTGAAAACAAACCTGGAAAGAGACGTGAGGCTTTGAGGAGATTCTTTGTGCAATCCAGTGAATTATTAAAGGGATATATCGTAAATTATATCGGGAGAACAGACCACAAATGTGCGGTATATGTTGTCCTTTTGCATACTATTACAGTGGAATGCAAAGGGACAAAAGAAAATAATCATGAGGAAAAGAATACAGCGACTGAAAAGAGCTCTTGCCATAGATATTCTTGTTATAACATGTAACCTTAAAATACCAAGCGTTACGTTATTCTCATGATGTCTGAAAATAAAACATGAAAGAAGAATTGACAGCTCATTCAGTCATACTGACGGATAAGCTTTATTTGTAGGGCAACCATATGATTTGAAACGATTTGTTTCAGTCTTTTTAAATGGAAGTTCCCCAAACCGGACGTGCAACCCATAATTCGAAATGCAGTAGGCTAGTCAGGAATAAGGTGGATAGAACACAAGACGCGTCACTCGTATTGTTTTGAATGGGATAAAGCGCAACGCGCAATATGGCGGAATAAGTCCCGCATTGTAAATAAGAGCCAATCGCGATTGGTAAAGGCATCTCGTCACTGCAGCGGCCGTTAGAAGCTCCGGTTCCAATAGAAACAGTCAGACGCGCGCCTCCGAAATGAGGCACAAGAGACGCGCATTTATGACGGCACATGCGCATTAGCTTGATCCAGCCTGAAGAATACCGTTTTTAGTCATGATTTGAGCGTTTAGAAACAAAATTTAAGCGACAGTTGTTGTCAGATTTCATTGGTGATTTCAAATATGAAATTTAATCGAAAGCTTGGCAAACAGCTTTGGAGAATGTTTCCCTATTCAAAGAGAGGCGTTTCAAAGATGGCCGCCGAGTGAAATGACTTGTGTTAAAGGGACTTTGATAAGGTCTATTTCACTGCACTGCAAAAAAAAAAAAAAAAAAAGCCATTTAGCTTCTCGAGTAAATGTATCTTGATTTAAGAATTTTTAGATATTTGAACTGGAAAACAAAACAAAATACTGAGTAAGAAAATCTCTTTTTTTTTTAGCGTGAAATGAAATGAAAGTGTTTTGATAAACAAGTTTTGCTGTATATTTCCTCTTTGGGCGGCTGTTTTGCGTCATACAGAATTTTTTTGGTTGCAAATCACCCCTGGTTTTCCTTTCAGATGGTTCCTTCACACACAGAAAAAGGTCAGTGGTTTTTGGCGTTCAGTACAGTAGACGGTGCAACGCTTTGTTACAGGTCACTGTCGCACTATCACCTTTTCCTGAGGCGTTCGGATTTTCATCACAAACACACACACGCTCTCAGAAGACGTGGACACTCCAGCGTCTCCCTCGCCTTTTAGCAGTCAGTAATAGAAAAAGAGATGGAGAGAGAGAAAAAGAGGTGTCGTAAATGTATGTTCTGTAAGAGCCGGTGTCTTGAGGACGCAGCTGAGAGAGCTTATGTGTGCGCGCGAGCGTCTAGGGGAAGATGTCTCATTTTTGACAGGAAGCTGTTAATCCAGTAGCCTAATTTATTTTATTTTCTCAGCCATAATCCTGAGGGAGATAAACCGCCACGTTCAACACGTGTGGAGAGACGTCTCCGATCTTTCTCAGGGATGAAAATAGTTCAGTCAGAATTAGGAGCATCGAGCATGTGAACGTTTGTGTGTGTGTTTGTTAGTGTATTCTGAAACTCTGACCGAAGAGTTTTATTGCTTCAGCTGGAAAAAAAAAATATTTGTCTTTAAGCTCATTCCCATGAGAGTTTCAGGAGAGAAGCAACATGGGAAAATGTGAAAGAACGGGATTTGTATATGTAGAGATTTAGTAGTATTTGTACAGTCAAGTATTATTAGTAAGCTGTGTTAAAAAGTAAACAACCGGCAGCTGTGGCTGCCAGAACTTTACCGTAAAATACATAAAAGAAGGTGCACACAGTGTCATTGGGAATGTCAATTTACAGTTTTTTTTACTGTAAATTATAAGATGATTTGTTGTTTTTCACTTGCAACAAAAACTGTAAACCAGTATTTTACTGTAAAATTGCATGAACGTCCAGTAGATCTATTACAGTTTTCACAGCATAGAGTAAGGGAACTTACACTCTAAAAACTCCTGGGTTATTTCTTTAACCCATTTTCTGGGTTATTTGTGTTGGGTTAAAATTATGGGTTATTTTTTCAGAGAGTAACCATTTTCTGGGTTATAGGGCTAATATTTTGACCCAATTCCTGGGTTGTTTAGGTTTCTGGGTTATTTTTCAAAGAGTAACCCATGTTTTGGGTTAACGCCCCTTCCCCCCGCTGCCCGCCCCCCGCTGTTCTGGAATTTTCTCACAACAGTCGTTTGAAATAACCGTCACTTGAACTCGATTTTGGCCTGGGCTTCTTCGGTGCAACTTCATCGCGTATTCAAGGTAAGCAAGTATTTTCAGTGTCAATGTAATGTTTCTGTGTCCATGTCCCCGTTGCTAGTTTAGCACCATTTGCTGAAAA
>RJVU01063374.1:1809530-1875441 GCA_003731715.1 Anabarilius grahami | reverse complement strand
GCTCAGCCTAAGTATTAAACTTTGGTGCATAACTTGCACCACCTAGTGATGAACTAGAACACCCTAGCAACCGCATAACAATGTGCTAAAAAAAACACCTTAGCAACATCATGCACTTTTACACTGAAAAAACACCACTAGCAATCTCTTGAGAAAATATAAAGCTTTCAGCGGATAATAAAAGTTTTGTGTGACCGCTGACAGAAGCAGTCACTTCCTGTTGTTTCTCATAAATATACATTTCAGTATGACGCAAACAAGACACACAACGTTCCTCGTTTAATCACCAGCTCAAACACGCACACGGCCGCTCATCTGCCATGTCTGTAATTATGCGCCTTAATTCGATTGGCTGAATGTGATGATGTCAGAATGAATGAGTAATGAGCTGATTACTGTAGTAATGTTATTATGGGATGTTTCAGGAAGAGGAATATGACATAATTACTTTATTCTATCGCAGAACATGCTACACTATTCTCTGAAACTAAAGTACCAGTGTCATCTCACACACGCATTTACTTATATTGTTTTCCAATAAAGTTAATGAAACATACTGCTTTACACCTAAAATGAAACTTTTTGAATGATAAGCTTTCCTGTAGCTCAGTGGTTAGAGCATGGCATAGGAATGCCAAGGTCATGGGTTCGATCCCAGGGTTTGCACATACACAGATACAAAATGTATAGTATAATGCAATGTAAGTCGCTTTGGATAAAAGCGTCTGCCAAATGCATAAATGTAAATGTAAGAATGCATATGCATTCTGGCAAATATAATAATGTAATATTTCAACACTAAAAGTAATCAAAAAATCAAGTATAATTATTATTTTTTCAATTTATGCAATAATAATCTATTCATTTCAATTATAATAATTGTATATATATACATATATTTAGCTGGGGAAATGTCCGGCTACTTTGTTCTGGAAGTACGGATATGTTCAAACTCATCAGTGTTTCAGGAGCTGCTGGAAAGACAAGTCTCAACAAGCATCCATCAACACCATAACCTTCCTCTCACTGGCTTTCTGATTAGAAATTAAGTCATGCATGAAACCCTAACCCTGATACAAACTACAGCACCATTAGTGGCACCAAACAGAATAGCAAAAATGATTGTCTTCTAACAGGTTTCCTCAAACACTCCTACCATGTTTCAGAAGTCCTCCGCAATCAGGGTTGGGCAGAAAATGCATATCTCCATATTTATTTCTTTATTTTTTTCATAAATCAATAGCTACTATTGGTCACCCATTATGTCTGTCTGTGGGTTTTGCAAGTATTTAACCAATTCAAGTTATTAAAAACTCCATTGGCTCCTCAAACTGTCAGTCAAACCTCATAACTCCGCCCCGCCTCAATCTTGATTGAAGTGCTGCACAAATTTATTTTGCCTATGTCATAAATCCGGCCCTGTCCGCAATCCATTTTTCACCATCCAATCAATTCCTGATCAGTAAAATCAAGTCCAGTGCTACATTTTTATCATTGAATATCCAGTTCATCATGCTGTTTTTCTCCATCTTCTAATGTAAATTGCACACACATACATGCTTTCAATCTCCTGTTCAATTTCAATCAGTGTTAACTGTCAAAATGGGCGTGGCCACTCAAACTTTACCACGATTGGGCGTTTCCTGGGTGTGTGTGGCTAGTATGGAGCAGTATTTTATTGTAACAGGACATGCCCATTTCTCACCTCTTGGCCTCTAGTCAACACAATCTCAGTCAGTCACTCACTGGCATTCGCATGATAATTCAGATCATCGCTGTCTCATTCATTAAGATTTTGCATATGCAAACATAAATCTCTCTGTCCATCTGTAACTCACACCCAGCTCATCTGGCTAATGTGACTGTCCAAAACCGGCTGCATGCAAATGAAGCCACTAATCAACACAAACGAGAGACATTTGTTCCTGTCAGCCTGGTAGTATGGACTTACTACTGCTAATAGATACACAGACACACCGCTGTGAGCATGTAAGATATGCTGCTGCTGCATAAATAGACACATAAATCCCGTAACAGATTTAGGCAGGTGGAGCTGGGGAGCTGGAGGGGTTCAGAGGAGCTCTGACAGCGCTGCAGGACTTGCTTACACTAAGCAATGAACCAATGAATTTTAAAGAAATGTAAACAATAAATACCCTTTTGTGGCTCTTTAATGTGTCGTGACAGATCACTGTAGCGCCTCATCAAGCGGCTTGTAAACCGATCATCTCTTCCTTCTAGTTTACATTTACATTTACATTTATGCATTTGGCAGACGCTTTTATCCAAAGCGACTTACATTGCATTATACTATACATTTGTATCTGAGTATGTGCAATCCCTGGGATCGAACCCATGACCTTGGCATTGCGAGTGCCATGCTCTAACCACTGAGCTACAGGAAAGCTCGTTAATTTCGGTTCTAGTTAATTTATAGCATCAAATAAACATGAATGAACATCATAAGGAATGTTGTTTCAATCGCAGAAAGACGTCAGTACACACCATTTTTCAAGTTCAAGTCCACCTACATTAATCTGCTAACTCCCTTGACTGCTTTGTCGGACAAAATGGCGGATTCAGCGTTATGATTGGTTAGATTGCCTGTCAATCAAACTCCTGGCGAAGGGTCAATTAACACTTTCAGATGCCCAGAAAGCTACTAAAGATGTATTTAAAACTGTTCATGTGACTACAGTGGTTCAACCTTAATGTTATGAAGTGACGAATACTTTTTGTGCACCAAAAAAAGAAAATAACAACTTTATTCAACAATATCTAGTGATGGGCGATTTCAAAAAACTGCTTCATGAAGTTTAGAAGCTTTACGAATCTTTTGTTTCGAATCAGTGGTTCGGAGCGTGTATCAAACTGCTAAAGTCACATGAACTATTGAAATTTCAAAACACTTATGACATAACGAAGCCTTGTTTACTGAAATCACGTGACTTTGGCAGTTTGATTCGCGCAGTGGTGTATAAAGTACTCGAAAACCATACTTGAGTAAAAGTATAGATATCTTACCAGAAAATGACTTTGGTAGAAGTCAAAGTCACTGTTTAGAATATTACTTGAGTAAAAGTTTTAAAGTATGTGATATTTATATATATATGTATACTTTCACACATTATTTGCCTCTATTTTAGAAAACTTGATGATTATCTAATCAAAATATGTGTTACAGTGCCAATAAAAAGAACAAATCGAATACATTTCTGATTTATGTTTCTGTCGCTGCATGATGAGAATACAGTTTAAATATGCAACTTCACTGGATAACGAATGCATAACAGTGAACAAATGGATATAAACTAATGCAAATGAATGGAAACAATCGTGACATTAAAGAGTTGGTGTTTTTGTCACATTGTTTTAACTGCTTGAGGTACTGCTAATGTTAGCATCCTCTCAGCATCGACGGCAAACATACTGCTGTTCTCCACTAATGCAGCATCTACTCAACAAACTAATTACTTTATAATGATATGAAAACATGTACTGTAGTGTATATATAACATACCGTTTTGTTATTCGTTTTAAATCTGTTTTTGAAGTGTCCCGCTCTGTACAGTGCGCAGCCTCACGTCATGCGTCAAAACAAACTCTCCTAGGCATCAGTGATAGTTTTTATTTCGCCTCTAGAGGTCGCTCTCGTACTGTATAATGACAGCGCACTCTTCTCAGCCGCTCCAGCAACGGACGCAACCCTGAAAATTAAATCAACCGCGGTTGTGCGAGCACTTGTTTGCACATGCTTGCTTGCAGTCTGTGCTCTTCCACCTTTATTTTGTAGTAAGTAACGAAAATGCTTTGGGAAAATGTATCGGAGTAAAAGTATACATTTTATTTAGGAAATGTAGTGGAGTAAAAGTAAAAGTTGACAGAAATATAAAGACTCAAGTAAAGTACAGATTCTCCCAAAAAATACTTAAGTACTGTAACGAAGTATTATTACTTCATTACATTACACCACTGGATTCGCGCTCCAAACCACTGATTAAAAACAAAAGATTCGTAAAGCTTCGAAGTTATTTTGGGGTTTTTTTGGCGCACAAAAAGTATTCTTGTCGCTTCATAACATTAAGTTTGAACCACTGTAGTCACATGAACGTCTTTAGTAGCTTTCTGGGCATTTGAAAGAGTTAATTATCTTGCTGTCAATGCAGGCCTCACTGAGCCATCGGATTTCATCAAAAATATCTTCATTTGTGTTCTGAAGATGAACGAAGGTCTTACTGGTGTGGAACGACATGAGGGTGAGTAATTAATGACAGAATTTTAATTTTTGGGTGAACTAACCCTTTAACTGTTGGCCTATCAGTGGTTAATAATTATAACTATGTAACTCATAATCATGATAATAGCCATGTAACAGTCACATATCTTTTAATGCTTTATACTCATATAGTAACCTTTTCTGGGATGAATTTAGCTGAATAAAAATGCACAACACTGGACCCTGAACAACATTTCACTGCAAGTGGTGCGTGACAGACCGATGGTTGAATTTCTCTGAGCACATCCTGTGAACAAATGCACTTCAACTCTCAAAGTACTGACACACAATCACACACACAACCTTGTGTTTTTACTTTTCTTAAAGGAGCAATTCACCTCCAAAACATTCTGTCATCATTTACTCACCCTCATTTTGTTCCGAACTCGTATGACTTTCCTTCTTCTGTGGAAAACAAAAGAAGATATTTAGCCGAATGGTCACACAGCTATTTACCGTACAATACTATTACAATTTAATGGGGACCAGTGGGAGTCAAGCTCCAAAAAGAGCAACGCAGCACCATAAAGTATCATAATTGTCATAATTTGTGTGCTATATAGTCTTCTGAAGCTTGTGTAAGGGAATAGACCTCTAATCTCATTTGCATACACTACCGTTCAAAAGTTTGGGGTTGGTAAGATTTTTTTAATGATTTTGGGAGAAGTCTCTTCTGCTCACAAAGGCTGCATTTATTTAATTAAAAATACAGTAAAACTGTATTATGTAAATGTAGTTTATTCCTGTGACGAAAGCTGAATTTTCAGCATCATTCCTCCAGTCTTCAGTGTCACATGATCCTTCAGAAATCATTCTAATATGATGATTTGCTGCTCAAGAAACATTTCTGATTGTTATCAATGTTGAAAACAGTTGTGCTGCTTCTTTTGTTGTTGTTGAAATCGTGACGTTTAATTTTTTCAGGATTCTTTGATGAAAAAAAGGTCAAAAGAACAGCATTTACTGAATATTGTACTGCATTTGTACTGAATAAAGAAAGTCATACAGGTCTTATCTATAGAAAAAACAGCCATTTAAAGAGAGCACTAACACAGCAGTCTGACACCATAAAACTTAAATGAATCGATTTTATTGGCATCCTGATAAAAACGACTGACACGTCTGGATGTGATCTTGAATTAATCAAATGTGACCGAAATGAATGATGACATTACCACATCCCTTCCTGTGACCTCAAACTGTATTCTCACACACACACACACACACGACCTGTTTCACACATCTGCTATCTGCAGCATGCGAGTTCTCTCAGCGTTTGTCGCATAAAAGTGATTCCTGATTTATAGTTTTGCATTTAACATCAGTCATAAAGTGTTAAAATAGTGATTTAGAAAGGATTATTGAGAACTATTATAAGCTTTTGCATAAATATTTGCATGACAATCACATTTACATACAAATAATACTTAATGATACACAAAGTGCATCTATAAACTGCTTAAATCATCTGGATTCAATGTGAATTTACTGAACAGTATTCTGAATATTTGTGTCCCTTTCACTGCATGTATCCTGCATCAATGAAGCTTCAAAAAAGCCTATATTGCAAAAAAATAGCGCTGATTAAATAAGTTAACAGTGCACATTCACGCAGCTATGTTTCTGCTACATAGATCTGCGACTTATTTCAGAAGCTAAAATAAAAACATGCCGCAGATGTGAGATGTCTGAAACGGCCAAACTGAGCACATTCACACACATACAAAATGCACACAAACAGGAGTGCACACATACACACAAACTAACAGCGTTAATGGTAGGACACGCACACAAACACAAGGGATCTAACAATGGTTAATAGAGGATACACACACACACACAAAGGATTTAACAGCGGTTAATGGCGGCAAATGTGTAAAATGGTAGAGATAAATGCGTGTTTGTGGAGTGCGTGTGTGTGTGTGTGTGTGTTTGGGAGGTAAAGGCACCAAGTTATCCATGTGAAACCTGCAATGCTGCAAGAAATGTATGTTTACATGAGTTTGTCTGTAGTATTTGCATGTGTACACCATGTATGTCTTTGTTTGGCTATGCCGTTGAGCAGAAGGCTTTATTTTAAATATATATCTATATATATTTGTTTTTATTGTATTTTCAGAACACAATTATCCATGGCTCCTTTAAAGGGCGGGGCCATTCTCTCCGCGTGAGTTCGCGCCTCTGGGGACGACGCTCCGGTCGAGAGGCGGGGCAGCGAGTTGCCACAGGCAACACTAGTCTACAGGACGTGATGTCATAGCGAATGGGCGGGGCCGTCTCAGAGGCTAGTCTCCCGTAGAAACATGGTCCCAATGTTATAGGACACTTTCCGGATGGGGGCGGAGCGAGTGCTGGTGAGAGAGGCGTGGCTCTGGCATTTCCCCGCCTCCAGAAAATAGCAGATTCCCGGGATCTCTTTGGGGAAGTTGTCGGGAAGCTCCTGCCTGGAGCGAGGGATGAAGGTGAACGAGCGGTCGTCACGAAGGAGTCTGAGAAACGAGGGGAAAAACAAATGGAAAGATATTAAATATACATGAGCTAAATCTGACAAAAACTCATCTGTAAAAGCTAGATATAAAGTATATAGCATTTGTTTTAATTGTAAAAAGGCAAAAAGTTTTCTGTTAAGGTTAGAGTGGAGTAAGAATATTTTCTCGAAGCACCCTCTGAGATTTTAAGGTAATATTTCAATAATTTAACAACACATTCACATGTAATACAATACTAATAATAATAGGGCTGTCAATGTTAACGCATGCGATTAATTAAAAATCCTTAATGCGTTCAAATATTTTAACGCAAATAAATTAGTGAAGCATGTGAAGTTGCGTCATTAAACGTAATTTACGTCACGCAGTTAGATGATCTTGGGTGTCGGGTGTTTATTAACACACTGACGCTGGAAGGCGGAAATTTCTATTTTAACCCTTTAATAAGCCGTTTTTGCTTCTTTGTTTGCGATCAGAACATTTTAATCCGCTAAACTCCAGGACAATTTTCAGTCCAATGATCCAGTAATCAAAATTCATTCAAACAATCAGTCCAAAACAGTACTAATGTAAAGAAAACCAGGCCGATTACATCATCAGAGATGGCAGAGAGAATAGAAATTCACGTTTTCAGTGAATTATTATATCCAGTGTGTCCTTCGCTATAAAAACATGAGCTCTGTCATATTCTGTGATTGTTTCTGAAGAGCGTGATACACAAACTACATTTCTCGGCTGGATAAAGCAAACCAGTGTCTCGCTAGTAAAGTTTTGATGGATGAGGATTGCAATCAAGGTAAGGATGATTGTGGTGACGTACAGGAGTCGTACAGTAAGTACGTGTGAGTCCATTATTATTGATGCGCAAACAAACCGTATATATGTGTGTTCTCGACGCACTGATCGCACATTATATTTATGCACAGACACTTTTCAGCGCATTCATGTTGTTTCCACACACATTCAGGGTAATGTTTGTATCTGTCATGTGTATGTTTCTCTGTTTAGTAATTCTGAATGGATCCATGTACTGGAGTAGGTATATATGCAGTCAGGTCAAGGTGGTTGGTTTAGGAATTTTTTTTTTCTGTAATGTTTTTTTTTTCATGGGTGCTTTGGTGTGCATAAATTTATGAATTATATGGACACCTTATATCATTTGGTGTCCATTTAGAGTCTCCTTTTTTGGAAAGACACCTAAATTTACCTTGAAAAAAGCTTGAGGAAAATGGTGAGAATCACCCTTCAATCTAATGGTTTACTCTGATGGATATAGCAAATGATGACAAAATGAATGGTGTTGAACAAGATAAATGGTGTATGCTTAATTTCACGATAAGTGTGCGATTAAATTGACAGCCCTAAATAGTAATAATGTTTTTATATTACTATAGTTTTTTTTAACTTTATAAAAAAATGAGGACTAAAATATAGTACTATTGTCATAATACAATTGTACTTTAAAATAAAAAACAAATAGTTGATCATTATAATAATTATTTTATTTTACGCTACAAATTACAGTGCTAATATCTCTCAAATTCTTCACTTTCTCAATACACTACAGGTGAATAGGGTACAAATTTAACTAATAGATATCTGGGGGTTAATCACAGTACATTAAGACAACTGTTTTGTATTACAAGTTTTCTGAAATGCTTTGTTTAAATATGCAAATAAATTAAACATAATTTGCATACATTTCCCAAACAGAAACCTGAACATTGAATAAATCCAGGTTTAAAATTCTTCTTTTATTTTGTTGACCTATTAAAGTTAAAGTTTTATTTTTACAGAGGGGATTTTGGATATTTATAAATATAATATATATAAAATAAAATAAAAAATCCACTATGTTTTTAGGAATAAAATGTCAAATTAATCAGATTCGAATGCTATATGAACAAAGCCCTCTGTAACACCCTTCGGGAATAAAACGGTAAAGTTTGCTGTAAGTTTTGCTGAAGTGGAGAAAATCGTTTTAAGAAACAGCCTTTAAAGATGAATTTTCACTGAAATCTACAGATGCACATATTTTGCACTAGTCTGAAAAGAGACTCAAAATCTCACAATTGAGCAGTGCATGAAAAAAAAATTGTTTTGCCTGTAGTATCTTGCCGTAATTTTACATTTTCATTTAAATATTAGCTTTTTATCAACTCACGAACCCGTTTATGAATCCCTGATTTATAGTATTTAACATTTGTCAAATATAGAAAGTGTCGCCATTTAGACATGCTAATATGTGCTGTATGTGTGTGTTTTATATGCATATAAGTGTGTGCGTGTGTGGGTGTACATCTGTGCTTGATGTCGAGTGTGTGCACATGTGTTCGTCTATGCATGATTATTCATGTGGAGTGTTTGTGGATGTCTACAAACAGGTGCTCATTGGTGCATATTGAAACACGTGTGTGTGAGCAGATCCTCAGAGCTGCACTTGACTGCAGAGTATCGTCCTTGATGATCTCGACAGAAGCAGGTTACCATAGAAACAGGTGTGACTGTCTCCACTGCAGCAGAGTTCCATATCAGCTGAGTCTGTGTGAATGTGTGTGTGTGTGTGTGTGTGTGTTCTCACTGGTATGTGGTGGGGCTGACGTTGATGCAGCGCGGGTGACTGCCCGATTCAAACTTGCTGGCCAGCGTGACGTTGTTTCCAAACAGACAGTAGCGCGGCATCTTCACACCGACGACACCAGCCAGCACTGAGCCCGAGTGGATGCCGATCCTCAGCTACAGAGACAGAGAGAGAGGGTAAAATCAAGTCAAGTTTATTTATGAAGTGCTTTATGCAATACAGATTGCTTCAAAGCAGCTTTAGAGTTTATGTTGAAAATTCTTCAGTTAAAGGGATAGTTCACCCAAAAATGAAAATTATCCCATGATTTACTCAACCTCAACCCATCTTAGAAGGCCTTTATTAACCCCCTGGAGTCGTCTGGATTACTTTTATGATGGATGGAGGTGTTTTTTTNCCCCCTCCCATTCACTCCCATTATAAAGCTTGGATGAGCCAGGATATTTTTTAATATACCTCCGATTGTGTTCGGCTGAAAGAATAAAGTCATATACACCTAGAATGGCTTAAGGATGAGAAAATTACAGGATCATTTTCATTTTTTGGTGAACTAACCCTTTAAGAATAAACTACACTGAAAAAAGGTGTAGGGTTGATTTTTTCATTTAGAAATTGCTGTTCTTCTACTTACAATTCCTATCTGAATTAATGGACAGTATGGATGCTACTCTAGAGATTTGATGGTGAGGGTTGGGGAATTGTTAAAGGGATAGTTCACCCAAAAATGAAAATGTTATGTTTATCTGCTTACTCCCAGGGCATCCAAGATGTAGGTGACTTTGTTTCTTCAGTAGAACACAAATGATGATTTTTAACTCCAATTATTGCGGCCTGTCAGTCGTGTAATGCATGTCAGTGGGAACTTCATCTATAAGAGTAAAAAAAACATGCACAGACAAATCCAAATGAAACCCTGCGGCTCGTGACGACACATTGATGTCCTAAGACATGAAACGATCGGTTTGTGCGAGAAACCGAACAGTATTTATATCATTTTTTACCTCTAAAACACCACTATGTCCAACTGCCCTGCACATCCAGTTAGTGAGGTCTGAACGCGCTCTGACAACGGAAGTGATGTCTCGCACTCATTGAAGCAAAGCGTGAGAGATCACTTCCGTCATCAGAACGCGTTTTTTGACCTCACCAACCGGATGTGCAAGGCAGTTGGACATAGTGGTGTTTTAGAGGTAAAAAATGATATAAATACTGTTCGGTTTCTCGCACAAACCGATCGTTTCGTGTCTTAGGACATCAATGTGTCGTCACGAGCCGCAGGGTTTCATTTGGATTTGTCTGTGCATGTTTTTTTGACTCTTATAGATGGAGTTCCCATTGACATGCATTATACGACTGACAGACGGTTAGAGTTAAAAATCATCATTTGTGTTCTACTGAAGAAACAAAGTCACCTACATCTTGGATGCCCTGGGGGTAAGCAGATAAACATCACATTTTCATTTTTGGGTGAACTAACTTTAAATGTGATTTATACTGTAAAAATCAATTAAAAATACTTTGAAAGAGAAATTGCAGGTGCGGTAAATTGAAACGGTAAACACTATTGTATTGTGTACATGCAACGTATAGTTTTATTGTAAATACAGATGCTGCATCTATTGTGTCCACTATATTCTTTCTGACACATGCCCAACTTGGAAACTCAGAGAAAGTTCAGAGTCTCCCACTTTGTGGTGCACACAAATGTTCATTGAATGAAAGAACAAACATCAGAGTTATCAAATAACCATCCTAACCACAAGCTCTACTCTTTAGCACAATGCTAACCACAAAATCTTCAACAACACCAACATAACTGAACATTAAACACTAACTATTTCTTTCACTCAAAAATGCATCAATATCACATAACCTCGACATTTACTCTCCCAATTCAGTCCTATGCAAAGCATGCTGGGAACTATAAATCCACTCAGTAGAGCTGCACGATTGTGTATAAATTGAGAACCACAATTTTTTGTTTCAAATAGAGATCACGATTCTCCCACAATTCTGAACAGACAGCTAAACAAAATAATATGTAATTTATTAGAGGTTCTAACAAAAATGTTAATTGCTTCAGTCTATTTAAAAGTATTAAATTAATTTGAATGAGTTCATAAAAAAAAATCAGTTGAATGAATGATTCAATGACTCACTCGCTTGTTTCCTTACTGGCTGAATCAGCATTTTTGAACAAATCTCTGGAATGAATGATTCAATGACAATTACATTTTTTAACAGTCACTTGTCTCCACCTACTGGTGTAACGATGTTATCAATACAATCGTTATTTGAAGCGCCATGTTACTTTCAAAAGGTGATTTACTCTATTTTGATCGCTACCGTAGACATCAGTGTTTATATCCGAACTATAAACTTTTATCTCAGTACTTCTGTGATAATATTAATTATTGTAAGACAGGAATAACGATACTGTGTGGTTGAACAACTGCTCTCTCTGGATAAGCGGCAGCGCAAACACAAGATTTGAATGTTTCCGCTGTGATTTTGTCAAATGTTTAACAGACACAGGCAAATTGTTGTCATTTGGGAATAAGATTGCATAGGTGTTTGAATTGATATCGCAATATTTTAATGATTAATCATGCAGCTCTACCATGTAGTTTCAGTTAATGCAACCCTCACAAATGAGTTTGCATAGTTGAGTGAACTGAACACAATGAAATTGAGTTGTGATAAAAAATGTTCAACAATTGTGTTGCTTCAACTCATTTAATTAGGCAAATTGAACAAGGAGCAAAAATATTTTTTCCAGTGTAACAATGCACAAAATAACACAAATATTGAGTAAAAAGTCAATTAATCAAAGAGAAATGCTGATAATAACTATATTTCATTCAGTACCAACACATATATTTTTTAAATAATTTCAATGCAAATGAAAATAACAAAATATTTCAACCAATATTTCTGCATTTATGTATTGATTGTGCATATTTTAATGTATTAGCGACATATGCAAAGGGCGAACTCCTTACATGCATTCTTTCATTCGTCGCAATGCATTCTGGGATTGCATTATCCATTATCCTTATTTTGGCTAAAATAACATCTCTTATAAGGCAGCATCATTCACAGCTTCTCTTTTGTAACAGCCTATGATGCCTCAAAATGCTATCTAGGTTTTGTAACAGAGCTGATATGCGCGAGATAGCATCGCCATAGTAACTCTAGGAAAGAGCCAATATTGTCAAGAGTGCAAGACACACACACACACACACACACACACACACAAAGTGCTGAAAAAGAATTCACGAGGGCAGCAGCGTGTGACTACAGCTGTCAATCAAACTCAGAACAGATCACAGCACATCTACTTATATCTGCTTAATCGCCAGGATCTATTGAATCTAATGTCAATGAAAGAGACTCAATCTTGACTTCAGACACGAGAATCACACATAGACAGCTGTGAGAAGCACAAAGGTGGTGATCGTGCATTTCTAAACATCATAATCTGAACCGAACCGCTCATAAACAGCGGTGTTATCCAAAGGGCAACTTATTACTGCCGCTCTCACAGAGAGTCCACCAATATACACACACACTCACATTTAATGATGATGCATGGTCGCCCACGGCGACGACCCTGATATTATTCATGGCCTTGTTGTCAAGCTGACAGTGCTGTCAATCACGCAACAGACTAGACTACAGTAGAGTCTTTTAAGAATACTAATGCGTGCAACAGTGTTATTTCTGCGTAATCATTGATATACTATGTTTAAATGAGCAAACACAATCATTGCTGCAGTCATTACAATATAGACGTGGCACAACATGCCCAGAGAGGCCTCTAAACACACACACACACACAAACGACACATGTGCCTCTCAGACACACCGATTCGCTCGTTGACTCCCCCTAAATGGGAGAAAACTGCAACAATGTAGCAATCAATTAGCGGCAAGCACTTGGAGTGTTCCGCCGTCTCCATGGCGACCAGATTCCACACTCTCCCTCCGTCACCACAGTGAGTCCAGTGCTGTCGACGGCGCTATTAAACACAAGATCCTTAACACAACCCCACACACGAGTGTCTCACCGTTAGACACATTAAACTGTGGCTCCGCCCTCACGCACAATGAACAAAAGCTAACAGAAAAGCGCACAAGAGCTTAACGATATGAAAAACATGAACGCATCTGATGAAACCCCATTGAATCACTTGCAGGTTCTTGAATGTGACTCAAATTCCTCAAAAAGAGTACAGTAGTGCTATTTAGACAATACTGAACTGAATCAAATGACTTCAGCTGAATAATAATGACACTATTGTCTTTGTATTGCTCTCATATTTGATGAAGAAAATGTCATTTTTCTGTGAAGCTTCTTTGAAACAATCGCTATATACGTAAATAAAGGCGACTTGACTAGTATATCGTTTCAAACCTAACCACTAATTCACCTTGATTGGCTTCCCATCAGGCGTCAGCACTTCTTCGGACAGCTCTATCATCTTCAGGGCCATGAGCGCGATTGGCTTAGCATGGCTGTCAATCTTCCTGTGGAGCCCGCCCGCCACGCAGTATGCATCACCTATAGTTTCAATCTGTGGAGAGAAGAGGTTTACCGTCCACACATATGAGCAGATCTTTAGCCAGAATGCCCTATTAACACCTTACACTCTAAAAAAACATCCCAAGTTGGCTTGAAAATGGACAAACCCAGCAATTGGGTTGTTTTGACCCAGCGGTAATTCTGATTTTGGGGTGAAATGTGAGGTGTCTTTGTGCGATTCACCCTGTCACGCTCCCACACACTCTGTTATCTCACACACATGATCTTAGATTCAGCCTCTTGACGCTCACAGGCGGCTGCTGTCAGAATATAAACGCTCTCTGATGAATAACACTTAACACAAAGCAGGTGAGGGACACATGAATATGAATATCTCTCTCCTGAGACGGACTGATGCCAGCACAGGAATCACAACAACAGGGCGAGAGCAAACGGCATTTACATACAGGCTACAGAAAAGACAAATCGTGTGTATTTGTGTGGTTCAGAGCTGACATCAGCAGTTCACACACACACACACACTTTTATTTGCGGTAATGGAGTGCCCCATTTATAATGCCAATTTATTGACATACACTTGCTAAGTGCCTTTTCATTGAACATGTATTGGTGTTTTAAAGATCAGCTTGTTAAATTAAAAGCTTTTAAACCATCCTGACCGCCCAGATCAGAACTTTGATATAGTGGAGTCTTTATTCCAGTTAAGAACATGTCATGGTCATATTTCACCCCACAAATCAAAAGAATAAATAGTATTACAATGATAAAAAAAAATGCAATACATTTTTTTTTTTAAATCAGCATAAGGTAGAACAACAAACACTATTTTTTCCACATCATAATACTGACAATTAGACACTGAAAATCAAGTCACAGTGCAAACATTTCAATGCACCTAAAATAGAATTTATGCAATATGGTATCGCTTCATGTTTTTGGGGACTAAATAAACAGCCTACTGTAAGGGTCAAAGAGAGAATGGAAAATTATCAAACAAATGAAACTAGATGTGAAAATTTTTCATAACAAACCTTGATGTTGGCCTGAAAATGTTTTGAAAGTTTAAGGTCATACATAGATTTATAAAGGGTGTTCAGGGTGGTTGCTATGCGGTTGCTAGGGTGCCCTGGCAGGATGCAGGACAGTTGCTAGAATTTTCTGGATGGTTGCTAGGGCGTTGTTATGAGGTTGCTAGGGCGGGTGGTTGCGATAGATAGATAGATAGAAAATTTGGATGATCAATAAAACGATAGATAGATAGATAGATAGATAGATAGATAGATAGATAGATAGATAGATAGATAGATAGATAGATAGATAGATAGATAGATAGATAGATAGATAGATAGATAGATAGATAGATAGATAGATAGATAGATAGATAGATAGATAGATAGATAGATTTTCTCAAGCCAACATAATTATAACTAATTTGGTGTCTTCAGGGGAAAGTCTATTTAATATAATAAAAACACAAAGTATATAATAGTGTGTGTGTGTGTGTGTGTGTGTGAGTGTGTGTGGGCATGTTTTTGTGAAATATCAGGACACAAATGTGTATAATGACATGGGTATTACAAGGAGAGGGTGACTTATGAGGACATTACCCATGTCCCCACTTTTCAAAAGGCTTATAAATCATACAGAATGAGTTTTTGTGAGAAAGTAAAAGTGTGCACAGTTTCCTGTGATGGTTAGGTTTAGGGGTAGGGGTAGTGTAGGGGGAGAGAAAATACGGTTTGTACAGTATAAAAACCATTACGCCTATGGAGAGTCCCCACATTTCACAAAAACAAACATGTGTGTGTGTGTGCGTGTGTGTGTGAGAGTGTGTGTGTGTGTGTGTGCGCATGTCTTTACCTTATAGACGTCCAGTATTCCGCACTGGTAGTCGAAGCGCGTGTAGAGTTCGTTCAGCATGCTGATGACCTGCATTGGCGTACACTGCGCACACACGGCCGTGAAGCCCACGATGTCAGAGAACAGCATGGTGACGTCATCAAACTTCTTGGCTTGAACGGGAAGGCCCTGCCACAGTCTCTGAGCCACGTCACCGGGGAAGATGGAGTACAGCAGGTCAACTGTTCTCCGCTTCTCCTCCTCTAAAGCCTGATGCGTTTTCTCCAGGGTGGCCTTGAGCTTATCCATTCGCTTCTTCAGTCCATCCTGAGCTTTGGCCTGTTCACCGACCTACACAAGTGACCAGACATGAGTTATGGCAGGCAACGTCCAGCAGCGTTATTTTAGTATTAATAATATATACTATTACAGTATTTATTAGGGGTTCAAGCGTGTAGCCCTGAAACTGAAATTGTTAAATTTTCCAAGGATCAGCATTCTTCCCTAAAAGTGATCAGGCAGACCAAACCGTAAGTTGTAGAGGTTTGAAACTTTGAGGGCTGGTAGTGCTCACACCGTCTACAACGTCACCAAGGAAATTTATGGCTATTTTGGATTTTTTTGAAAAACCTACTTTTGCGAACGAGTCCTAGGTTTTTGACCCGATCAGAACCAGACCAGTGCAGCGAGATTCTCGGGAGTCTGATTGTCAATAATTATGAAAAAAAAGATGAAATTCCAATTCACGATCCCTAAGGGCCACCAAAACATTTGAAGGGGGCGGAGCCACTTTTACTAAAATGGCTATATCTCGTGAACGGAATGAGATTTTTTCACCAAACTCAGCACACCTGTGTAAGAGCTCATTCTGTGGTCACATGATAAAGTATGCGGCGACTGACCACTTGGTGGTGCTATAACAGGAAAAAAAAAACATGAAAACGACTATAGTTACTTCAACGTTAGTCCGATTGACTTGAAAATTGGCATGCACCAAAAACATGAAATTTGAGCAGCTAACAGACGAGGTTAATGGAGGCCGATCGGAATGAAACTCGCCGAGCCTGTTTGACTCACGGCTCTAGAGGCCTGTGAGAAATTCAAAAGAAATCGGCCACCGGGGGCGCCTTCGCGTTTTTCACGTACGTAAAGGGTCATGTATCGCGACATTCATACCACATGGTACAACTCCTCATTCTGAGCAACTTTGCCTCTAGGAACGCCGCTGTCCATCGAATTGTTTGTTAAATATTGGAGATTATTTTTTTAAAAACCAACTTTGGCAAACTAGTCCTAGGTTTTTGACTGTTAAAGAGCTTTAAAAACCATACATTTCCTGTGGTAAATTGGCTGTATTTGTTGTAAAGGTCATTTCCGTCTATGATCGAGATGGTTACAAGCTTGCTAATTAAAACCTTTATACCTTTTTTACGCATATGCTTAAAGACTTTGAAACGCTTGAACCTTGATAATTGCTGCTCACAGCTATATTTAATATTTATTATTAGCTTTTATTTTTATATTTTCAATATTTGAAATGTTTTATTTGTTTTATATTTCAGTATTTTAATTGTTTTAATATTTATTTAAGTTTTAGTAATTGTGTCATGCTCTTTTGTCATTTTTTAAAAAATATTTCTATTTAGTTTTAGTTTATTTTTATTTCAGTTTAAGTTTTAGTCATTTTGTTACATAAATAAAAAATTAATTAATGCTATATAGAACATTTTTAATAGTTTTGTTTTTTAATATTTCTATTCAGCTTTAATTTACTTTAAGTTTTAGTCATTTTAGTACTCAAACAAACTTTTATTATGTTTATTTATTTAAATATGAAGCGATACTATATTGCATAAAGTCTATTTTAGGAACACTGCAATTTTTGCATTGTGATATTACTTTAAGTGTTTATTACATTTTATTTATTTAAGTTTTTCATGTAATGTTTATATTTTAATTTTATTATAGATTTATTTCAATTTTAGCTTTAGTAAACAATAACAACATCAGAACTGGAACTATCCTTTTTATAATAAGTGACGAAAGGCAGATTTTACCACGGGAGGTAAAAGATACATTGAAAACATTGAATACATATTATATATACATATTATATTTATAAGACACCAACGTTCAATAATAATAATTAATAATAATAATCAAATTTTTTCCATTAGTTCATTAGCCTAACTGTATACTGTCTACTGCCGATGCATTGAAGCTAATGATGTTGTTTGACACACCCACCAGAATGACATCACGTGTGGCGTCATGAATAGGGATGTCAGACAGATGTAAGCCCCGCCCCATGAGCTCCTCCAGCCTATCAACACGCGGCGAGCCCAGGAACATGATGGAGTTGGATTCAGGGAGGTGAAGCATCTGACCTTTGAGCTCCATCACCTGAAAGAGACACACACACACACACGAGGAAAGTAAAGTGATGAAATGCAAAAGCAAATATGCATATCATATTACAAATTCAATTTATTTGCAGAGAATTAATATTAATGCAATAAGCCAGATGAGTTAGTGTTGCCATGAAGACATATTCGCATGAATATGTTTACATGGTTGTCAAGAAAAACAACAAAGCATATCGGATTTTAGTGCTGTATATTTCACATCTGAAACACACACACACACACACACACACGATCTCATCACATCGCTTAAGGAGAGAGAGAGAGAGACTGTTCTTTTATTAGGATTCGGTTGCTATGGTGGAATTCTTTAACAAGCATTCAATGTTCTTTGCATGTTTTATGAGAATATATCTAGAATATGCAATGAATCTGGATTTGTTAGAAGAACGCATCTATAATCTGCAGTGCTGAAATGTTTTTATTTCAGTGTGCAACTCATTCCTGCAGAGTTTGTGAATGATTCCTCAAATCATGAGTCTTGTTACTTTACCACACTTTAAAACAAAGATTATTGGAGTACATTTGACAAATTTCATGTTTAATTGGTATACAAGTACGTGTGCATCTGCTGGATGATTGTGCAAAGGGTCGGGTTCACAGTCCTGTTATCGCCATAGAAACAGGGAAGTTTCAGAGTTATGAGACGAAGTACAGAAGTGTACAATCACACACACACGGTCCAGTCTTGCAGCATACTACATTATTTAAGCAGAACTCCCCATCTCTGCATAATACATCTATACAGCGGGGACAGAGGCGAGGAAACACACACACACACACACACACATGCATTTTCGTAAACATAAACACACTTCTTCGTAATTAACTTTCTTTTGCCACCCCAAATTCTCTTTTGCTTATGTCAGGGCATTTGAAAAAGCAGACAGTGTGTGAAATCGATATATCTGTCCTATTATGTAACCGTGGACTGTGATGACCGTAAGCTTTGCAGCGCCCTGTGATGCTCAGGGTCACATACAGTCACACAGGGATACATTCAGTGTTGCTTGGGGGTTGCTAGTGTACTCAGTGGTTGAGTTTTTTGTACTTGATCTGCATACTCAAGTGTCTGATCTTCTGGTCTCTTTGTGGCTCGAGTCTCTCTTTCAATGTGCGTCTGTGGGATTTTGTCACCTGTTTTATGGCCCAACAGGTGAAAATAGTGAGTCTGATGTCTTAGTTCTAGTTTCAGATTATCATGCTTCTATAAATGAATGATTTTAAAAAGATATTGAGTATGAGATTCTGAACACCATAACATTTAACACTCAAGTCCTTACTAACCACTGTACTAACCATAACCCACACTGAGTAAATACTAGCCACCGTACTAGACATAACCCACACTCAGAGTAAATACTTACATACTAAATACCCACACTAAATATTAATCAATGTACTAAACATAACCCACACTCTGAGTAAATACTTACATACTGAATATAACCCACACAGATTAAATATTAACCAATGTACCAACATTCAGAGTAAATATTAACAGTGTACTAACATAACCAACAATGAGAGTAAATACTAACCACTGTACTAACTATAACCTGCAATCAGAGTAAATACTAACTACATACTAAACATAACTCAAACTCAGAATAATTACTAACCACTGTACTAACTATAACCCACACTGAAAGTAAATACTAACTACTGTACTAACTATAACCCACACTCAGAGTTAATACTAACTACTGTACTAACTATAACCCACACTCAGAGTAAATGCTAACTACTGTACTAACTACAACCCACTCTCAGAGAAAATGCTAACTACTGTACTAACTATAACCCACACTCAGAGTTAATACTAACTACTGTACTAACTATAACCCACACTCAGAGTAAATGCTAACTACTGTACTAACTATAACCCACTCTGAGTAAATACTAACTACTGTACTAACTATAACCCACACTCAGAGTAAATACTAACTACTGTACTAACTATAACCCACACTCAAAGTAAATACTAACCACTGTACAAACCATAACTCACTGTATAACCTCTTAACCACTAAAATAGTAGTTGTATTGACTTNAGAGTAAATACTAACTACTGTACTAACTATAACCCACTCTCAGAGTAAATACTAACCACCATACTAACTATAACCCACACTCAGAGTAAATACTAACTACTGTACTAACTATAACCCACACTCAGAGTAAATACTAACCACCATACTAACTATAACCCACACTCAAAGTAAATACTAACTACTGTACTAACTATAACCCACACTCAGAGTTAATACTAACTACTGTACTAACTATAACCCACACTCAGAGTAAATACTAACTACTGTACTAAACATAACCCACACTAAAAGTAAATACTAACCACCATACTAAATACCCACACTCAAAGTAAATACTAACCACTGTACAAACCATAACTCACTGTATAACCTCTTAACCACTAAAATAGTAGTTGTATTGACTTTAGTGAATAAGACACAATCTATATAACTGTAATTTACATTGAAAGGAGTAATTTAATTATGTATGACACAGCAACTGATTAACCTACTGAAATGAGGTTTGTTTGTGAATAAGGTGGAGATTTTTGCAATGAAATAAAACTTGCAAAAGTACCACGACTGTTTAAAGATTTAAAGATTTCACCCCACAGAGAAACAAAACCATTACACCACGAATACTGAAGGTCTTACTAAACCAGCAGCTGCTGAACTCTCCCTCCTGCGTTGAGAGAGTTTCAGCACAGCAGAATCCTGCAGGAACGATCCTGGCTAGAGTTCAAGCTTCACTGCAGTGGAACCGTTTATAGAACGATGCAATAAATATATAATTGGCCCTGAGACACAGACATATGCTTCCTCTGGCTTCAACACACACGCAGAAACACAGATTTCCATAACAAACAGTTCAGGATCAATAACTCTACATATCATCATCAGGCGGATCTCATGATGTGCAAGCAAGCAGAATATAAGCAGAAAATATCTCTCTCAGTGTTTCTCTACAGAAGTCTATATCTGTGAGCACATTTTATTTGTTGAAACTCGCTAAAGTTTCTCACACCAGAGTTTGGTTGTGCATCATTCAGAACTGAACTGAGAATCCCTTTTAAACTCCAATTCCTGAGGTAGAAAAGTGGATGCAGAACTGCAGTTTGAGTTAAAGAGAAAGTGGAATTAAAATGAACTGAAATTCAAAATAGAAATTTATATAACTTTGGATGGATGGAACATTAGATAGATAGATAGATAGATAGATAGATAGATAGATAGATAGATAGATAGATAGATAGATAGATAGATAGATAGATAGATAGATAGATAGATGGATGGATAGATAGATAGATAGATAGATAGATACATACATATATGGAACAATGGAACGATGGAACGATGGAAAGCTGATCTACTGAAGTAACCTAGAAAGAGTCAGTGATTTTAGAGTGAATCAAACAATTCAACTACAATTCACAATCTACCGTTTCTCAGATGTTACAGGTGGAAATCTGACGTGCTGCTGAGACTGACACCTGACTTCTAATTTCATGATCTGTTCCTCTGTTTAATTATTTATCTTCTCTGTTAGCAAAGCCACCTTGATTCTGAGCTTTCAACTGTAGCGGCGTTTTTACATGACAAGACAACAAACGGCTTTCTGTGACAAACTAAAACACATTTACACACATCAGATCTGACGACACCATCCTTCAAAGAACAAAAGATTAAAGAGAATGAGGACTGAAGGGGGAGCTTTATAAAGACATTTGCACTCCAGAGCGCAACAAGGTGCTAATCAGAGAGAGAGAGTGTTCCAATTCACTCAGTGCATACTTTTGAGGTGTATATACAGTGCCCTCCACAATTATTGGCACCCTTAGTAAATATAAGCAAAGGCAGCTGTGAAAATAAATCTGCATTGTTCATCCTTTTGATCTTTCATAAAAAAAATTCACAAAATTCTAACCTTTCATTAAAGTAAATTGAAATTGAAAAAGTAAATTGAAAGTGGGGGGAAACTCACATTATGAAATAAATGTCTCCAAATAAAATAAAAATGAAATGAAATAAGTTTTCTCCAATACATGTTGGCCACAATTATTGGAACCCCTAGAAATTCTTATGACTAAAATATCTCTGAAGTATATTCCCATTCATATTTACATTTTTTAGCACACTAGGGTGACTAGGAGAATGAAATTGTCCAGTCATGACTTCCTGTTCCACAGGAGTACAAATATGTGTAAACACAAAGGCCAAATTCCCTAAATCATTCATCACAATGAGAAAAACCAAAGAATATAGTTCTGATGTGCAGCAAAAGATTGTTGAGCTTCACAAAATAGAAAGTGGCAATAAGAAAAAAGCTAATGCATTGAAAATCCCCATTTCCACCATCAGGGCAATAATTAAGAAGTTCCAATCAACTAAAGATGTTACAAATCTGCCTGGAAGAGGACGTGTGTCTAAATCGTCCTATTGCGTGGTGAGGAGGAGAGTTTGAGTGTCCAAAGATTCTCCAAGGATCACAGCTGGAGAATTGCAGAGATTAGTTGAGTCTTGAGTTTCAGAAAGCCTAAAAAAAATTATCAAACAGAACCTACATCCCCACAAGTTGTTCCGGAGGGTTTCAAGAAAAATACTCTGCTCTCATCCAGAAACAATCTCCAGCATACTCAGTTGTCAGACAAGACTGGAACTTCAAACGGGACCGGCTTCTATGGTCAGATGAAACTAAAAAAAGCGTTTTTTGGCAGCAAACCCACCAGATGGGTTTGGTGCACACATGGATAAAAAGTACCCCATGCCCACAGTTAAATATACTGCTGGATCTTTAATGTTGTGGGCCTATTTTTCTGCTGGAGGTCCTGGACATCTTGTTCAGATACATGGTATTTTGGATTCTAGCAAATACCAACAGATAAAAAATCAAAACCTGACCTTCTGCTAGAAATCCAATAATGGGCCGTGGTTGGATCTTCCATCAGGACAATGATCCAAAACAAACATCAAAACCACCACAAAAATGTGTCAGTGAGCACAAAATGAAGCTTCTGCCATGGTCATCCCAGTTCCCCGACCTGAACCCTAAAGAAAATGAGTGGAGTGAACTAAAGAGAAGAAGCACCAGCATGGAGCTGGAATCTGAAGGATCTGGAGAGATTCTGCATGAAGGAATGGTCTCTGATCTCTTGTCAGGTGCTCTCCAAACTCATCAGGCATTATAGGTGAAGACTCAGAGCTGTTATCTTGGCAAAAGGAGGTTGCAAAAAGTTTTGAATAAAAGGGTGCCAATAATTGTGGCCAACGTGTTTTGGAGAAAAACATTTATTTCATAATGTGAGTTTCCCCCCACTTTCAATTCTTTTCCTTCAATGAAAGGTTATAATTTTGTGAATTTTTTTAAAAGAAAGATCAAAAGGATAAACAATGCAGATTTATTTTCACAGCCGCCTTTGCTCATAATTACTAAGAGTGCCAATAATTGTGGAGGGCACTGTATATATATATATATGGAAAGAAGATATAAATATTATAAATATTTATATCTTCTTGCCACCATTGATTGTCACGTTAATTAAAACTAAAACTATTAAAAACATTTTTGTTAATTGAAATAAAGCTTAAATCTAATCTAATATAATCTAATATAATATAATAATAAAAACAAAATAAAATAAAATAAAAATCAGAAATGGCAACTAACTGAAATGAGTTTACTTACAATAAAATTACTCAAATTTAAGTATAATAAAATTGATAACTGGAAATATATAATAATTAAAAATAAATTAAACCTAAATAGTAATATTTAAAAAAGAACAAAAACTATTAAAAATGACAAAAGCACAAAACAAAATGACTAAAAATCCAACTAAAATTAAACGAAAACTGAAAATATAAAACAAAGCTAATTCAAAATATTAATTAAAAAAATTATGATAGTATATAAATAACCCTGGTCTGCATGAGCGATGGGCTAAATTCATTACCATACATTCATTATGTCGTCCTATTTTAGGTTCATACAAGTGAAAAATGTCTCTGGTAGCTTTTGGCGCACATTCATCTGCATTTTTATATAACTAAAGTCAAGAGATCTAGAGAACAAGAGATCAATCTTCTATTGCATAAGGGATTTATGGACAATATTAACTGAAAATGCAAACTCAGATGCACACTTTACAAAAAACAAGGGCACCTTTACTTACTATTTTCAACATACTTTGATTTTAGATGCATTAATTCTGTTATTGTACACTATTTAAGACAGATTCATTATGGAAATTGGTTTCCAGTTTTGTTGCGTCATGACTCTTGATTCTTGTATTAGTGATGCACTTAAATGAAACATTTTTTTTAATGGTTTTGGTTAGTTTTTCTTTAAATTGCACTATTTCCAGTTAAATTACTCTGTGTGACAAAACAATGCAATGTGATGTGACAAAACAAACCTAGACCATTATAAAGAATACAGCTGTACACAATGTTGATTAAAATCTATTTCTGTTGCACTGCATCACACTCTCTTAGTGCTGAGACTGCGTTATGCTATTTATTCATATTTGTTCACATTTATCTTCCTCAGTCCAGTAACCAGCTTCAGGACACACATACACAGCGAAGAAAAGTGCTTTGTTACCAAGTTTCTCCTAACACAATCACCATTGTACCCTTGAGCGAGGCACTGATGTCTCCAGCGGGACGGCCTGTTCCTGCCATCAGCACCCTGCAACTTACTGAGATAAAAATAAAAGCTCCTGCTAAATGACGTGGAACCAAGATGAAAACTTGACATTTATCACTGCTTTTAAATGAGTTCGGTGTTGGTGAGAAGAAAGTGAGTTTCAGTTCAGATGGGACAGCAGGAAAAAACAAAGCTAAATGCAAATAATAAAATGCAACCAGTCATAATAATGCATAGGTAGGATAACACAATAAACAGGGACTAAATGATGCTTGTATCTTTTGTTCAGAAGTCAAAGTTCAGTGTGGTTATCATTGACTATTTAAAGGGGCTATATGTAGAATTCAGAAACCCTTGTTATTAGCGACACCGGTGGCCGTTAAGTGAACTACAGCCAGCAACTCGTGCACACATAACGCACAAGAGAAGGAACGTGATTCAAGGCGAGGCAAAGAATCGACCGACACGAAGCAGAGTGCATTCAAATCAATTAATGCACAGCTAGCAATGGATTATCCCACTTATACCATGGTCATTTACCAGCATTGACAAGTTAAAGTTATTGATGTTTGCAGTGCAATATTTGACTGGAAGGGTAAAAATGGCGGTTATTTATGTCAGTTACTGCTCAGACACAGAGATAAAGTAGTGTGTAAGATTACATTTATTTGAATTAAAGCATTATAGCATTTGTTTGAATTAATTATCAAGAGAGAGAGAGAGAGAGATGTGTGTGTAAATTACCTGTGTCTGTTCAGCGTCTCTGTCTATTAACAATGAAGCTGTGAGTTTAATTACTTCAAAAACACGGGAGTGTTTGAAAGCAGGATCCATCTATCAGCGGATATACAGGTCCTTCTCAAAAAATTAGCATATTGTGATAAAATTTCATTATTTTCCATAATGTAATGATCAAATTAAACTTTCATATATTTTAGATTCATTGCACACCAACTGAAATATTTCAGGTCTTTTGTTGTTTTAATACTGATGATTTTGGCATACAGCTCATGAAAACCCAAAATTCCTATCTCAAAAACTTAGCACATCATTAAAAGGTTCTCTAAACGAGCTATTAACCTAATCATCTGAATCAACTAATTAACTCTAAACACCTGCAAAAGATTCCTGAGGCTTTTAAAAACTCCCAGCCTGGTTCATTACTCAAAACCGCAATCATGGGTAAGACTGCCGACCTGACTGCTGTCCAGAAGGCCATCATTGACACCCTCAAGCGAGAGGGTAAGACACAGAAAGAAATTTCTGAACGAATAGGCTGTTCCCAGAGTGCTGTATCAAGGCACCTCAGTGGGAAGTCTGTGGGAAGGAAAAAGTGTGGCAAAAAACGCTGCACAACGAGAAGAGGTGACCGGACCCTGAGGAAGATTGTGGAGAAGGACCGATTCCAGACCTTGGGGGACCTGCGGAAGCAGTGGACTGAGTCTGGAGTAGAAACATCCAGAGCCACCGTGCACAGGCGTGTGCAGGAAATGGGCTACAGGTGCCGCATTCCCCAGGTCAAGCCACTTTTGAACCAGAAACAGCGGCAGAAGCGCCTGACCTGGGCTACAGAGAAGCAGCACTGAAATGTTGCTCAGTGGTCCAAAGTCATTCTGGAGGAAGACTGGGGAGAAGGAAATGCCAAAATGCCTGAAGTCCAGTGTCAAGTACCCACAGTCAGTGATGGTCTGGGGTGCCATGTCAGCTGCTGGTGTTGGTCTACTGTGTTTTATCAAGGGCAGGGTCAATGCAGCTAGCATGCTAATTTTTTGAGAAGGACCTGTATAGGGATCTGCTGACAGACGCCTGCTTTCAAATGTGTATGTGTAAGCGCTCGGTGAAGAGCGTCAAAGATGTCCATTTACAACATGTTTTTAAAGTGTTGATCATTGTAGCCAATTAAGCGCGTGAACTAAATGGCCAATCAGAGGTATTTAAGAATCCATACAACAGCGCTCAAAATGCTGATATTGTCACATTTTTTAAATTTCAGTACCGACTTGGTACCGAAGTCGGTACTATTAACAACGCTATTTAAGACTATAGACTATATAGATCTGGCTACGTGAGACTATAGTTTGAATTAAGCCCTCTTCGCTCACATTGACAATAGATTACAGAGTGGCTCTTTCAGCATTATCCTTAACATTGTATAAGCATTCGTTTCATGTGTCATTGAACGGAAGAGAGCACAGGAGCACGCGTAAACGTCACATCCTTTTGATTTCACATAAAAATAAGTCTACAGGCTTTAAACCTAGGAATTCGGGGAAGGTCTAATTTTTTAAGTTTAGTTACAAGCTGTTCATTCATTTGCAATAAAAAAGCGATTAAAGGTGCAATAAGTAATATTTTTGCAGTAAAATATCTCAAATGTATCTAATATGATAACCAGAGCTGTGTTACCTCATACTCATGACCGGAAAAGCGGAAGCAGCGCCGGCGACTGTGGCATATTAAAAATAAATAAAATAAANATGAGAAAATTGCAATTTTAACCAAGGCTCCGGGACGTGTGAGGAGTCGCCTGTCAATGGCGTCATACCCGCGTTACCCTCGGTTTCCGCTTTTATTTTGTAGACAGAAAACTAATCATTGTTATATAACTCAACACGTTTAGTCTTATTGTTTAAATCAAATTTTCTTGATTTTTTGCGAGTTAAATGCTTTATCATGCCTCAGAGATGAACACCATTTTGTGAATACCTAACATAGCATAACATAGCATAGCATCAGATGCAGCTTTATTTTTAGTAGCAGTGATACAGAATTTTCTCCATCATACAATACGTTTTAAAATTAATTGCATGCCATTTATCAACACAAGCCATCCAGCATTTCATATGATATTCTAAAATCAATCTATCTTTCTGCAGTGTCTAACAGTGTCTCACAGCAGCCACCGCGCGAACCCACATAGAGTAACGTTATAACATCATTTTCAACACTCTCAAATGTATCTAATATGATAAAGCATATACTCATGACCGGAAAAGCGGAAGCAGCGCCGGCGACTGTGGCATATTAAAAGTCCCGCTGCTCGTGAGGCGTGTGTCGCGCAATCGCTCCAGCTCCTCGTTCAGCTCCCACAACACTCGCTCCTGCTCTGCTTCATACTNCAATTTTAACCAAGGCTCCGGGACGTGTGAGGAGTCGCCTGTCAATGGCGTCATACCCGCGTTACCCTCGGTTTCCGGTTTTATTTTGTAGAAAGAAAACTAATCATTGTTATATAACTCAACACGTTTAGTCTTATTGTTTAAATCTAATTTTCTTGATTTTTTGAGAGTACCATGCTTTATCATGCCTCAGAGATGAACACTATTTTGTGAATACCTAACATAGCATAGCATAGCATACCATAGCATCAGATGCAGCTTTATTTATAGTAACAGTACAGAATTTTCTCCATCATACAATACTTTTTAAAATTAATTGGATGCCATTTATCAACACAAGCCATCCAGCATTTAATATGATAATCTAAAATCGATCTATCTTACTGCAGTGTGTAACAGTGTCTCACAGCAGCCACTGAACGAACGCACAGAGTAACGTTATAACATCATTTTCAACACTCTCAAATGTATCTAATATGATAAACAGAGCTGCGTTACCTCATACTCGTGACCGGAAAAGCGGAAGCGGCGCCGGCGACTGTGTCATAATAAAAGTCCTGCTGCTCGTGAGGCGTGTGTTGTGCAATCGCTCCAGCTCCTCGTTCAGCTCCACAACACTCGCTCCTGCTCTGCTTCACACTACAGTAACGTTAATAATCGCATCCATGAACATGATTTCTTCCCGAGTACTATCCCGATTATTTCCACTGGCTGTCATGTGAAGACCACATGTCCCAAGATTCCGCGCTCAAACTTGGTGTCATCAAGCTACGCCTTTGTTTTGAATAGGCCTCTAGCGCCCTCTAGCGGACAGACATCTTACATATTGCACCTTTAATACATGAAAATTCTTACATATAGCTCCTTTAAAAATGTAAATGTAAATGAAAATTTCGAAATATTATCTTGGCAACCGCTTGTTTAATGCATTTAAAATATTTTGAATTTCTCTATTTAGCCTGTGTGATGTTATAAATTTAGCATATTGTTGGATATTCCATTCAGTATATGGAAATATTAATATATTTTAGTATTTTTGATTCAATAACACTTAACAGTTCTGTATGTGGTGGGTCATTCATTTTCTCCATAGGAATTGCCAAGAAGATTTATTGTTGACAAATGAACAGTTTTTAAAAATGAAGTGGAAATCTGGAGTTTTACAGAAGCATATGTCATTACATGCAGTCATCTTGAAAGGTTTATTAACTGCACGTTCCCTCCTCCAGCCACTGATTTTTCATCTTGGCAGGTTCATTCTCAATCTAGCTGTATGTGTGTGTTTGGTAAAGCTTCTCTCCAGAGTGAAAGACATCGAAGCATAAGCTGCATCTCTGTCCAAATCATTTCATAATATTCTGCACAGATTTAGGAAATAATCCTACGGGTTTGGCATCAGCTTTCAGCAATGGCAAACTCCATAATTAGTACTTGTTCTGTCGAATATTTCAGAATGATGGTATTTATGAGATGAGCTGACACAAAAACACTACCACAATGTTGTAATTTTAAATGGGAAACCTGGGATTTTCTTCGAGCCAATTAAAGGATTGTGTGTGAAGCTGATGTTCATATGGACTGTGTAAATTTTGATTAGCTTTAATGCATTTTGACTCTTTCTTTTTTTTTTTCAAGATTTATTTTTGCCATTTTTGCCTTTATTATGATAGGACAGTTACTAGACAGGAAGCGAAGTGGGAGAGAGAGAGGGGGACAGGATCGGGAAAGGACCACGAGCCGGGACTCGACTCGGGTCGCCCGAAGCGCATTGGCGCTACATGTCGGCGCGCTGCCCATGAGGCCATCGACACCGACGACTCTTTCAAAATCATGTGAGTTGACTTCACTCTTTATCTTGTTGCACTAGCAACTATAAAAAATTTGGATGAGACCATTTAATTCCGGCCAAAATTAAAATCATGTCGAAATCTGTTATTTTCGTATTGTTTATATACTTTTTTAGTTTTGCTAAATATTTTAATTAGCTTTTATTTTTATATTTTCAGTTTGATTTTGAGTTATTTTATGTGCTTTTTTAAATAGTTTAAAAAAAAAATATTTTTATTTCAGTTTTAGTTTTATTTCAGCTTGTAATTTTAGTACTTAAACTTATTTCATTTATTTGTCATAGCAAGATTTCAAAATGTACATTTAGTTTAAGTTTTTTATCTAATATTTATGATCTATTTTATTTGAGCTTTATTTCAATTAAAAACTTTTTAAAATAGTTTTAGTTAACGATAACAGTGGACTCGAAATTACGACATCTGAACTTTTAATAACTTCTTAACTTAATTTTTGAGTAATTTTATGTTTTTGTAAAATGTTAAATTTTTAATAGTTTTAATTTACTTTTATTTCAGTTTTTGTTTTAAAATTTTTATTTCAATGCTTTTGCATTCTCTAGCAAAAGTTTTGAGATCTTTGCAAGCGAATGCAAAGTTTCTTTGGGGAAAACAAAACTTTTGTGAGAGAATCCATCTAATATTTTTTTTCCATCACCATGTCCCTTTAGGGGCTCCACAGACTCCAAACATATGACTTCTGAACTCATAAGAACTTCCCTTAAGGATTTAAAGGCAGCATAAAATACAAAGTATAAAGCTATTTTACTAATTAGTGGGGTAGTGTTGACAAACTTAAAACAAACATCATGTTTTCCAACCAATCAGCCAACCAATCCATGTGTCTGGTATTTTCTGTTGGCTAGAATCAGAGCTAATGATGCCCAAATTGTGAATGAATCCTTTTTGAGTTAGTTCCTTTTAATGAATTGTTCAAACAGCTTGAAAAACCATCTGAATCAGTGTAAAAAACATGTATTTAGGCATTAAAGAGACACAAATTCAGATCAGTTAGCAACTACTTCTCTTACCTTCTCTCTGCCGTCGACTGCCGATCCGTCAGGTCGTGTACGAATGGTGAACGGCGTGGACAGCCGCAGGAGGATGTTCTGGAAGGAACAGGGAATTCTGGGAGACACCAGTTCAAAGCTGTTGCTGAATGTGAGTGTTCGGTGCGGGTCGCTCTTGGCTTGTTTCCGGAGTCCCTCCCCGACCTGCAGAACCTCCATGTTGGGTCCCAACACCAGGTGGAAGGGAAAGGCCCGGCAAAACGTGCTCAGACCGATGCGCAAATCCAGCGGCGAGCGCGACAGCTGGCGAGGGTGTGACAACGAGGATGCAGGTTGAGTCCGAACCTCTCGAATGAGGAAGGACAAACAGGCAGGAGATGAAGATGACGGCGGAGATGGAGATGACGCAGGGGAGGAGTCCGCCGAGAGCTCGCCGTCCTCATTGGCTGTGTGCAGCCACGTGGGAGGAGCTTCCTCCACCAAGACATCTGATTGGTAAATGCGACGGGCGGCGGCTCGAATCAATCCCGGCATGGCCACGCCCACGGTAGGGTCAGGGTTGAAGCAGTGGAGAAGAAGAGTCCTTCCTCCTTCGCTCTCCGCACTCGTCTCCACCTTCTCCTGAGGAGCATCTTTGCATAGGAAAGAGGGAGCCTCGGACGAAGCCCGGCGACCGCAGGATGTTCTAATGTGTTCCAGAAGAGCGTCGAAACCGTTGAAGAAGTCCTGCAGGTTCCCGCCGAGAGCTCGCAGAACCCTCTCGTTCTCCTCAAGACACAAACCGAAGAATTCCTCCCCGAATCGGCCACGAATGGCAGCGAAGTCCACGCCTGTGGAAAATAATGCAAAAAATGAGTTTTTTCCAATGAAAATGCACTACTATTTAAAGGGGACCTATACTGCCCCTTTCACAAGATGTAATATCAGTTTCTGGTGTCTCCAGAATGTGTCTGTGAAGTTTCAGCTCAAAATACGCCACAGATCATTTATTATAGCTTGTTAAATTTGCCCCTATTTGGGTGTGAGTAAAAACACGCCGTTTTTGTGTGTGTCCCTTTAAATGCAAATGAGCTGCTGCTCCAGAAGAGGGCGGAGCTTTAACAGCTCAACAACAACAAAGCAGGAGAATCTCACGCAGACAAAATGAGGATTGTCAGTAACGGTGTTCAGACTTACATTGTTCAAACCGGAGTCGACACTGATGGAGAGACTCAGGAAGAAGTTACAACTTTTAGAATGAAACTGGATGTTTCTGAATGGTTAGTGGATAAATTTGTGGAGTTGCTGTGGAGTTGATTCAACTCATCCACTAGCATGTGCCGTCTTTTGCGTTGAATTGACCCTCATTTGTGAAGCAGTCCGATGTAAAATGACGGCATGACAACAACACTCTACTACAACAACTCTTCCTCTTCTCTAAAGCAGCCCGACATGGCCTAAATAGTGTTCTGTGCTCATCCGTGCAGCCAACAACAGAAGAGTAAGCATGTTTTGCTCAAACTTTTGCCATTGCGTTACAACTGGTACATCGATGTCGCTTGTGAAAACAAAATGGCGGAGCCGTGGGTGGAAACGTGCAGATTAAGGGGCGGTAATATTATAATAAGATCCCCTTCCTACATCACTAGGGGAGTGAAATCTGAGCGGCTCGTTTTTTCACATGCTTGCACGTTTTTTCACAAGGCTTCCCAAAAAGTTACTGGGTTGTCCTTTTTCACGTTTTCTGTGTTGGTAGATGCACCGTGGCTAATTGCTTTTATAAACTCGTATAGTCCCTGATTATTATTGACATTTCCATCAGATTGCACATGGCTGTATTTAGCAGAACTACCGGTTTTATAAACATGCTTTTACATAAAGATGGAAAGTTTACAGGTCTGGCCCCCAGCGAAACCATCGATTACCTAAATAATCGACGTCTGCAGCACAAGCGCGTTGTGAAACGAAGCTGCTCTGCTGCATAAGAGCGAGATGCGCAGTAGGTTTCGCTGGGCAGGGCTCAGTTCAAATGGCTCATTGCGGTTTATTTATAAACGTGTTCTCGTTAGGGATGGCAGAGTTAGTATCTTAGCAACAGCTCGGGAATGGAGACTGCAGCAATGGAGGGAGTTTTTAGGAAAGTGTGTGCTGTCAGTGAGTGTGTATTGAGGTCAAAGTTTTTGCCGTGAGTGTGTGTGTATGTGAACTAGAGCTGCACGATCGTGACAAATAATGAGACCACTTAACCCAAAAATATAAAAAGTCACATGCATACTTGCAGAATATGGAGTGCAGGACATTTTGGCTGCGTTTAACATGTGATCATCGTCATGCAATCAAGCAGATCAGATCATCAGCCAATCAGGACACTTGGCAGCATCAAGTGGCTTCTGTATCTGGATAACTTCAAGTTTTAGCTAACTATAATATCCCTTATGATGTACTTACCTAAAATAGTTGCTGTGTATTTCAGTATTCCTGAGATGTCAGTCTGGCTGTCGCAGCGAGAGTTCTCAAACAAACACTTCTGCTCGTCTGACAAGCTTCGTACAAACTCTTGTCCACTGCGAGAGAGAGAGAGAGGGAGAGGGAGAGATTCTGATTAACATTTACCAGGGTAATCTTGTGTTTAAAAAGTTAGGAAAAGGGAAACCAAAATATCCAAATAAAATATTATTGCTTTTAAGATATTCCTCGTATAATGGAGGAATAAAAATGTATACAAATGAGACAAATGTTGAGATAACGGCCCCAAAAAAGTATTTGGAATGTTTGCATGTCAAGTCGAGGCAAATGATAGCGCTTTTTACAAAACACAGTGTCTCAAAGCAGTTGAAGATCATGAAGTTAATGTTTATAATATCTTATTATCTTCATGCCTTGCAGTCACATTTAGCAGACTAGAGCTGGGCGATAATATAGTTTACATTTTGCAATACAAGCAATCAAACTGTTGAGATTTGCTGTGTAATATGTATGGCTTTACATGATTATACTGTATGTATGTAGATAAAGTTGTAAACAAAGATAGCAGACACTTTACAAGCAACAGCATTTGACCAAAACCTAAAGCATCTGTTGGGTTTGAAATAATAAATCATTATATCTAGTGTTCAAAATGTATCAATTTGTTTTAGTATTTTGTGTCACATGAAATGAAATCCATTTAAACCCTCTGGTGCTCTTCGTGTGGTGGTCAAAAATGACAGAATTCTCTTTTTTTTATTTCAATGAAATGAATGTACTATATTTTAGTTCGATAATGTTTTTTTATTTAATATTTTGTATTTTTAGGGGACTTTACGGTACTAAATTATATTTATGCAGTTTTTACAGTTCACTTATAGACCTCAAAAAGAAATTTCCAACTTAAACTGTCAAAAATCGTGAATATTTTGGAGCACAGACTTAAGTTTGGACACTTTTTAAAGATGACACTTGGTAAATTATTGCTGAAGTGAAAAAAGTTTTAAAAAAGTTAACTTAAATGTATAGAATTTTAAGTTTATTGTTAAGAAAACAATAATACTATTGTCAATTTTTATAAGAAATATATTTTCCAAAACACATTTTACTTAAAACCTTAAATCTAAACAAGTTGTGTTCTAAATATGAGGTTTATATCTCAAAAAATGAGCTTTCAGTAAGATTTTGTTTGGGCGCAGTACCAAACACTTCCACTAGATGAAATTTTCCCATTCTAACAGTACAATTGTGACTATTTTTTTAAGGACCATTTGACCTTTTCGAATCATGTCCATGATTATTATTTTTTTGTTCACATAGCAAGTGCCAAAACCTGTCCCAAGTTTCACAGCATTCTGACGAAGTAAAAAATTAAAAACAAAACAAATTGTAAACATTTCGGTCAAAAATGACAAAAAAGCACCAGAGGGTTCAGTGTAAATCTCTTGTCAAAATACTGTATAGTGAGAGTATAGAGCTATGAAATGAGGTGGAAAGCACAACTCTTCTGAAACTCCACAGGATTATCTTTGTTCTTCTCTCAACCGAGACATGAAAGGGATGTGATTTCTCTCAGGGACATTGTGTCTGTAGATCTACCTGATTTCCCTCTGTCTGTAAAACTCCACTGTTCTCTGCAGGGCCAGCTGAATGGTCTGGGTCTAAAAAGAAGAAAAACAATGCAGTCAGAAGTTGCTCGACCCAGATTCACAAGTGACACTACAAAGACACCATTTAACTGGTAAACAAAACCGCTCTCATCACACGAGTCCAAACACGCACATCCTGTCTCCTTTCACAGGATCTGGTTAAAACAGATTCATCAACAACATCAGACGCAACAAAATCAAAAGGTAAGAAAGAACCCAAAAAAAATGTTCACAATGGAAACTCTTTTTTTTTATTTAAAAATTGTAAAAAGGATTTTTAAAACACTCAGTTCACATTATTTCAGCTTAGTTTTAAAATAATTATGTTTAACTGCAGAATTCCTGGTGAAAAACTACATTACCCATGATGCTGTACAGAAAATCCACCAATCAGAGAGTCGAAACAAGCAAAAAGACCTCTTTAGCTCCACCCACTCCTATTAAGCACTGCAAATGACGTCTTACATTTTCGAAATACTTAAATATTCGTATATGCATATTTTGCAATAAACTTAAAATATATTGTTTATATATAATCAACATTCTTAAATGCATACTTTTATATTTCTCCATCGTTTTTAACTCGATTATGCTGTTCTCAATGCTTCATGGGATTGTAGTTCTTTCCCTCACTAAAGCCGTTAAGTTCAATTTTAAAATACTTTTTTGCTTAAAAACAAAGTTTGTGATGTTATGATTCTCCTCTTAGATGATCGGCTTGATTCAAGGCTTATAACATTTATAATACAGACTTTCTTAAAATCCTTTTGGGAGAAATTAAAGGAAAAAATACTTTCGGAACCAACGCCGCTGAAAAAGTGTTTACTAATTAATCCAGTTCTGTGTTTCTGGAGTATGGATTAAAAGGTGATGGTAAACCGATCGTCTCTATTGGATTTGGTTTGTTTTGGTCCTTTTTAAAGGGATTTACAGTGCTGATCTACCTGTAATAGAATACACTCATAAACCTTATCCAATCAACTGCCTTTATCACGCTACCACGGCAACAAAATACCAATCAAAATCCTCCTCATTTCAGGAAAGCTCTTAATAGCTTAAATCCAGCTTTACCTGGCCAAATCTGCTTTAGTGATCTCACAGCAGTAGTCTCTCTCTCTCTCTCTGTCGATACTAAACCTGATTTAAACTAACATAACACCGCAGAGAATCATAAGAATTGCAATAAAACGCATTATGGTTATGAGAATGTGGGGGGAAATTAGCTTGATTGTTGGAAAATCAAGTGCAGTGCAAAAATCTTTAAGGTCTTGATTTTCTTTGTGCAAAAATGAAATTTCTTGGGGGTTTTTTCTCTTACGGGTTTGGGATGAAATGTGACCACCCAGACTGTGTATGTGTGTGTGAGAGAGAGACTAAATTCTGTTTGACCTGTCACATTATACTGTGTCTGAAATTAATTTCCATGACAGTGACCTTGTTCACTGACCACACACACACAAATGGCATGAAAAAACAAATAAACCTTGATAGTTTTACATAATAATACACACACATAGTTCTGACATACGCTTTTATGAGCGCACTCACCCGAAGCGCGCACACAAAGCCGTTACAAGCACTGAACTAAGTTCTCTTTCGCGTGTTTAAACTGTCAAATACACAAAAGGTTCACATAAACACAGTCGGATGTGTCTTAAGTAAATGTAAACAGTTGAGAGAAAACCGGATGTGTGTCAGTAGAGATCTTATATGCCAGAGAAACAAGCGCGCCGTCATCTTTATAATATTGCCTTTGAACTTCAGTTTTTGCGGTAGCTCTGTACATTTCTGTGGCATCGCTGTCAAATAATAATTAGCTGGTGAAGTGGATTTACTTGTTGTAGAGTTAATGAAAAAATGTTTAAAGCAGATGTCTTAACAAATGTGAGTAGACCCAGAAGATTTTAAAACGAGCAGTTCTCCAGAGTAAAATCAACTCTGCTCAGAGTACATATGGTCCCTCTCTAAATAGTGTTAAAATAACACTGAAGCAGAGTTAAAGTTAATGAGATAATTAAACAATTAATTAATGATGATTGTGTATTAGTGATGAACACCTGCTGTTAACAAGCAGAATCACTGAAGAAAAGAGAAACACAAGAACTACAACTGACTTCAGTCACAGCCTTATTAATTGCTTAATTATCTCATTAACTTTAACTCTGCTTCAGTGTTACTTTAACACTATTTAGAGAGGGACCATATGTACATAAGATCGCTGTGGAAATACAGTGGATTTTGTTAATCAAAAAAGAGACGTTTTTATTTTTACATTTCATTATTAAATTTCTTAGTCATGCTACTGTTAAACAGACCTTATAATGCAGCTGAAAATATTAAAGTGCCGTTTATTTCATTCGTATCCTCCTATATTGTATTTGTCCTATTATTTGTAGTTTACATTTTTCTTTTTATATTTAATAACAATAAAGCTATGAAATGAAATAAAGTCGAATAAAGTTTTGGCCCACGCCTACTTTGGCCTAAATGGTCTGCTATTCTTTTGTTACCTTGTAAGGCTACATTTTTAATAAAAATAGAAAAACTTGCTCAGTGACTTGCAAAATAGTCTTAAAAATCCAAAATGAAAAAGAATCGTGGTGGATTTTTTATTGTTATTTTTTTATTAATACTTTTATTCATCAAGGATACATTAAACGAATAAAAAAGTGACAGTTACGACATTTTTTATGTTAAAAAATATTCAGTTCTTTTGAACATTCTATTTATTAAAGAATCCTAAAAAACACAATTTTCACAAAAATATGAATCGGCACAACTGTTTACAACATTCATAATAATCGTAAATGTTTCTTGAGCAGCAAATCATCATATTAGAATGATTTCTGAAGGATCATGTGACACTGAAGACCGGAGTAATGATGCTGAAAATTCAGCTTTGATCACAGGAATAAATTATATTTTACAATATATTCACATAGAAAACAGTTATTTTGAATTGTAATAATATTTCACAATTTTTACTGTATTTTTGATAAAATAAATGCCTTGGTGAGCAGAAGAGACTTCTTTCCAAAACATTTTTAAAAAACGTACTGACCCCAAACTGAACGATGGTGTGATACTCTTGTACTTACTTAAGCCTGGTACCAGACATTACAGATCTACTCCAAAATCTCATCTTATAGGCTGCGTCATAACAGAAATGTAACCTCAAAAGTGACTGATTTCAGTGAAATCGATGAGCCACACAAATAGAGTTTGATGTTAATATTGCTAAGCTAAATACTTAAAAACAAATAGTATTTTGTAAATAAAACACAAATATTGCTGCACTTTTCAGACTAAATGATTTCTATCAATTGCACTCAGAACTCAATAAAATATATATTGATAATCAACATTTTTAAACTCGGTCTGCGGTGTTTGAGCTTGTTACAATACATTTTTTCACCCTGATTTTGAAACAGCTTCATTTTCACAGCTTCATTTCACTCGTTACAAACAGCAGGTAAACAATGTAAATCTCTCTATCAAACACACACAAAAAACACAGGATTAATATCTTCTAAAGATCATGTTTGGGGATTAAACATTTGATTTGTTTGATCCTCAAATAGGACAGACGTCATTTCGACAGACATGAGCTGCTGTTTGTGAGTGAAAACTACAGTAAAAAAGGATGTATTAATCTTTGTTGATTTTAATAATGTTGACGTTAACATCAAGATGAACGAATGCTTAAGAAATATTTTTCATCGGTCGTTCATGTATCGCAACTAATGAAATTAACTAATGTAAACAAATGGAACATTATTGTAAAGCGCTACTAGATTTTTTTATTCAACATTAACATTTTTAAGACAGAATTTAGGTGCATGTAAAAGTTGAATCGTATATTGTAGCACTAAATCGTGTATGTCGGTACAGCCAGTCTGAAAATGTTGCAAGTGTTTTCAATCCAGCTAAAACACACATTTTGGATTTATGCCATTGGAGCAGTTGGTTTGCTATGTACCACATTTTCAAGAGCCTCTCTAGTACAACACACACACACACACATCAAACCCACTGAAGTGCATCTCAGGGCAAGAACATTCTGATGCAGAACTGGATGCAGATACACATGCAGCTCTGCGGTACAGTGTTTGTGTGTTTCTTCGATGCCCCAAAACACCAGGGACCAGCGTACTGAGAGGTTATCGTGTCCCTTCACACACACACATCCGTCTGAATGTGCACCACGCTGTTACGCTACACATGAGACAGGATCAATATGTAAGACTACATGCTGCAGGGCCTGAACAACCACAGCACGCTTTACACTGATTCTCCATTCACACACACACTATAATGTGAGATGGTCTGAAGGATTGGGCTCTCTAACATCTGCACTGTCACCCGTTCTGCTGTTTGGAGGAGATTTACGAGCGTGTCATCTGCTCTCACGCACAGAGTCAAATCCATCACCATCATCATCATCATCATCATCAGTACTCTAACATCACCTAGACTACTAACACTGGTGTAAATGGTTAGAAAGATGGTGATTCTAACTGTATCTGTTGTGAATCCTACATTTAACCCTGATGTATTATATATATATATATATATAGTAGATACTGATACTAAATTTCTCCACCGATACCGATTATTCAGAGTGATATCTGCCGATACCAATAGTTTGGGGGTTCTGCCTTTTATACCTTTTTTAAATGAATGATAATTTCATTATAATTAATAATTAATCATTATATTATTAATTATTATATTTTGAAAGAAATGCTAATAAAACTTTATTCTCTCCATTTCATCAACTTGTTTCAGAGTAACCGGTATCAGTTATAAACACACATTAACTAAATTCTGGGAACAACAGCAACACAGCCACGAAGTGGTCGGCCACGTAAAATCACAGAGCGGGGTCAGCGCATGCTGAGGCGCACAGTGCGCAGAAGTCGCCAACTTTCTGCAGACTCAATAGCTACAGACCTCCAAACTTCATGAGGTCTTCAGATTAGCTCAAGAACAGTGTGTAGAGAGCTTCATGGAATGGGTTTCCATGGCCGAGCAGCTGCATCCAAGCCTTACATCACCGAGTGCAAAGTGTCGGATGCAGTGGTGTAAAGCACGCCGCCGCTGGACTCTAGAGCAGACGTGTTCTCTGGAGTGACCAATCACGCTTCTCTGTCTGGGTTTGGTGGTTGCCAGGAGAACGGTACTTCCCTGACTGCATTGTGCCAAGTGTAAAGTTTGGTGGAGGGGGATGATGGTTTGGGGTGTTTTTCAGGGGTTGGGCTTGAACCCTTAGTTCCAGTGAAAGGAACTCTTAATGCTTCAGCATACCAAGACATTTTGTACAATTTCATGCTCCCAACTTTGTGGGAACAGTTTGGGGATGACCCCTTCCTGTTCCAACATGACTGCGCACCAGTGCACAAAGCAAGGTCAATAAAGACAAGGATGAGGGAGTTTGGTGTGGAGGAACTTGACTGGCCTGCACAGAGTCCTGACCTCAACCCGATAGAACACCTTTGGGATGAATTAGAGCGGAGACTGTGAGCCAGGCCTTCTCGTCCAACATCACTGCCTGACCTCACAAATGTGCTTTTAAAAGAATGGTCAAATATTCCCATAAACACACTCCTAAACCTTGTGGCCCTCCTAAAGTTGAAGCTGTTATAGCTGCAGAGGGTGGGCTAACTCCATATTAAACCCTACGGATTATAAATGGGATGTCATTAAAGTTCATGTGCACGTAAAGGCACTTAGCAATTTAGCAAAACTGTATATACAAACACACGTAAATGAGTATGTATGTATATATCTGTCTGCGTGTATATATCTATATACACACATCATTTACATATAGTAATATGTGTATGTATACAACATATAGTCTACATAAATACGAGCGCACACATCATATGTGTAGATATCTATGAATATTTAAATGGTATAGTGAGGTTCTGAGGAGCACATCTGCAGTGCCGTCTCTCTCTCTCTCTCGTGTTGTGCAGTGGATGTGTGAGTGCTGAAGGGAAGGGAAGGTTCGGTACCGTCGGTGAGGTGAGGCGTCTCAAACTCTCCCCGAGCGAGTCCAGGTTGACGCGTTTACGGCGGGCGACCCTCCTGCTGACCGCCGCGTCCTCAAACGGACACGAGAGCGTCTCAACGGGGCTCTTGCCGTTCCAGAAGACGCGCGAGAACGGGCACTCTCCGTCCTCCCCGGGGCTCTCCAGGTAGTCCGAGCCCATTGAGCTGAAGGATTCGGAGGAGATCTTCCGCGAGGACATGCTGCTGCTGATGCGGGCGGACTCATCAGACGCGCAGGTGACACAGAACCATCGCGGAACCGGGACGTGCGCGTCAGCCGCGCGCTCTCACTCCCGAATGAATGCAGCAGCGCCTGGAGGGACCGCCGGATCACCAAGTGCGCAAAAAACAGATTCTGTCAGCGTGGGTGTGGGGTGCGATGGAGCGGGGTGTTTGTATTACCGAATCCCGTTCCCCTCGGTGACCCAGCAGCTCCGTAGACCGATAAAGACCCCCGGAGACTTCATCATCCGTCCGTCCGTGCGGGTCTCTGCGGGTTTGACGCTGGGAGAGTCGCGCATTCAGATGCGCGTGAAGATGAAAAATAATCCAACGTCCAGGGCGCACTGAACTAAGAAACAGCCAATCGGTTAACATACAGCAAAAAGCCTCTACACCCTCCCCTGGAGAGAGAGAGAGAAAGAGAGAGAGGGAGGAATAGCATGGAACTGTGAACCAAAACGTATGGAAAGCGATGCTGGTCACACTTTACATCAGAGTGACCAAATAAAATTATTAACATAGACATTGTAATTACTGAAGGCATTTCAGGTTACACAGGCAGAACAGATCTGACCATGGTCACATGCACAAGAATGTGATGCCATGCACTATGCCCAATATCTAATGTTCTGATTTCTTGAATATGCATGCATTAATCAGAATTATTATGCAAATAATACTGGGTGCTTCATGATACAGGCCAGAAACATGTTTTTGAAGTGATGAAGAGACTTTTCTGTTTACATTCATTGAAAGAAAAAGAAAAAATCAATATATAGATAGAGGAAAGGACCTTAGGAATCGTGTGACCTACATTTTTGCACTCATGTGTGCTGATGTCAAGGACATGAACAAGGATTAAGGAGTTGATTCAATTTTTGTGCGGAATCACTAATATGCAGCAAGAGGATCTCCAGTATTCCCTATAGAGAACAACATGTATGTCAGTGCTTATTGTGAATATGCTGACTGCCATGTACACTGAAGAAAACTGATGTAGGATTTACCAATTTTTACTACGAAATTGCTAGTAAATTTCACAAATTATTACAAAGATATGATAAGTAATAATTAATTAAACTGGATTTTTAAGTAGAAAGACTGAAAAATTATTTTCTTGGAAAACATGCTTCAAATGCATGCTTCTAATTATTCTTTATTATTAGGAAAAAATATGAATATTGACCATCTGGACATTGATGTGCATGTAAATGCGGTCACTGAATCACATTATGGTGGCAGGATGAGCTGAATGGGTCATAGGCATAATAATATTAGAGGTTTGTGCATTTCAGTTGTACATTACAGTAAAAGACAAACAACTGCCACAGAACAATACGACCAACTCAGTTCTGCTTGAGATAATGGAATAGAACAGAACAGAAGACTATAACAGAGCAGACTAGAACAGAACAGAATAGAGTAGAATAAAACAGAAAAGAGAACAGAGCAGATTAGAACAGATGAGAACAGACTAGAATAGAACAGAACAAAAGAACAGAAAAAAACAGAAGAGAACAGAATAGAGCAGAACAGAACAAAAGAACAGAGTAGAATAGAGCAGAACAGAACAGAACATGACAGAGTTGAACAAAACAGCGTAGAACTGAAGAGAACAGAACAGAACAGAGTAGAGCTGAACAGAGTAGAACAGAAAACAGAACAGAACCAAATAGAAAATAAAAGAACATAACAGAGAAGAGAACAGAATAGAACAGAACAGAATAGAGCATAACAGAATAGAACAGAAGACTATAACAGAGCAGACTAGAACAAAACAGAACAGAACAAAAGAACAGAATAGAGTAGAATAAAACAGAACTGAGAACAGAACAGAGCAGATTAGAACAGACGAGAACAGACTAGAATAGAACAGAACAAAAGAACAGAGTAGAATAGAGCAGAAGAGAACATAACAGCGTAGAACAGAAGAGAACAGAACAGAGTTGAGCTGAACAGAGTAGAACAGAAAAGAGAACAGAACCAAATAGAAAACAATAGAACATAACAGAGAAGAGAACAGAACCGAATATAACAGAACAGAACAGAATAGAACAGAATAGAGCATAACAGAATAGAGCATAACAGAATAGAACAGAACAGAATAGAGCATAACAGAGTAGAACAGAATACAACATAATAGAATAGAGTAGAATAAAACAGAACTGAGAACAGAACAGAGCAGATTAGAACAGACGAGAACAGACTAGAATAGAACAGAACAAAAGAACAGAGTAGAATAGAGCAGAAGAGAACAGAACAGAACCGAACAGAACTGAATAGAACATAACAGAACAGAATAGAACATAACAGAATAGAACAGAACATGACAGAGTTGAACATAACAGAATAAAACATAACAGCGTAGAACAGGAGAACAGAAGAGAACAGAGTAGAGCTGAACAGAACAAAAGAACAGAGTAGAATAGAGCAGAAGAGAACAGAACCGAACAGAACAGAACATGACAGAGTTGAACATAACAGAATAGAACATAACAGCGTAGAACAGAAGAGAACAGAACAGAACAGAGTAGAGCTGAACAGAGTAGAACAGAAAAGAGAACAGAACCAAATAGAAAATAATAGAACATAACAAAGAGAACAGAACAGAATAGAACAGAACAGAATAGAGCATAACAGAATAGAACAGAACAGAATAGAACAGAACAGAGCATAACAGAATAGAACAGAACAGAATAGAGCATAATAGAATAGAATAAAACAGAACTGAGAACAGAACAGAGCAGATTAGAACAGACTAGAATAGAACAGAACAAAAGAACAGAGTAGAATAGAGCAGAACAGAACAGAACAGAACAGAACAGAACAAAAGAACAGAGTAGAATAGAGCAGAACAGAACAGAACAAAAGAACAGAGTAGAATAGAGCAGAAGAGAAGAGAACAGAACCGAATAGAGCATAACCGAATAGAACAGAACAGAATAGAGCATAACAGAATAGAACAGAACAGAGCATAACAGAGTAGAACAGAATACAACATAATAGAATAGAGCAGAATAAAACAGAGCACAATAGAGCAGAACAGAACAGAATATAACATAACAGAAGAGAATAGAGCTGAATAGAACAGAATAGAATAATGAAGAGAGTAGAATATTAAAACACTTTCTCCAATAGCACCAAATGTGTCTGGAGAATGTTCTGGAAACCTGCAGCACAAAGATCACACACTTTACCTTTGCAAGAATAGAATAAAATAGAAGAGAACGGAATAGAACTGTATGAATAAGCAAAGTGAAAACTCTTGAATAAACAGCTTTGCCAGTTACTTGCACAATATAAATACAAGACATGCAATTTAAGACAGAACTATGCAACATATGCCCAGTGTGCGATACAGTTCAGCACAGATTATAGATTCAGCCAAAAGCATCTGGATGTGACTTTATCTAACTATAATAATATAATGTTTAACATAGCGTATTAAATAATAATTTAAAACCACGTGTGTTTGAATGCGACATTGGCCTGGATAATTAAAACCCTTCACAAACAGTGTTCTGTTCATCCAAAATGTGAAAGAAAGCGCAGGTCCACGAGAGAGAGAGAGACACAGACAGTCAGGTCATGTTAGCAGGGGTGAAGGTTGAAGTGTGCGCCTCTCTCTCCCTCTGATGCCTTCCGGATATTTCTCTTCTCTCTCTTTGTCCTTCACTCTTCTCCCAGCATCCCTCTTTCCGCTCCTGAGTCTGACCCACTTTCCCTGTTCTGCCTGTTTTTGTTCACATATTAACACAGGAATAGCCTCGTGTCTGTCTGAGTGTGTATAAATAAACTAACAGAGCCATTTTTTTTAATGTTTAAAAAAACATTAACATTTATTGTGTATGGATACAACATCAATCTTAAGCAAGTGGATTCAAATTAAACATTAAAGAATGTGTGTGATTTCTGTGCCACTACATCACCAAACAGAATGGCAGAAATAATGTTTTCAAACAGGTTTCCATGCGCAAATGTTCAAAAACAGATAGTTCCTCCCCCAAACTCATGGTTGAGTCAGTGTTGCTATTTATGATCTTTAAAACAAGTGTAAAGACTGAGACTTTGTTGTTTGAGCAACCCAATATGTCAGTTTCTGCAGTCTAAAAAGTAATTCAGGGGACCTGTTACCACAACTTAAATAAATGCATGGTTTCAAGTTAAAAATTCTAATTTATTGTTTTAATTAAACCTTTTAAGTTGCAAACATTATTTTCTGCTGACATAATAATGATGATCATTACATATACTTAATATCGTCTGTAATTTAAACTCAAATTTCTGCGTTATTTTTTTTTAAAACTACATTGACTCTATAAGCAATGACTGCACTAAAGCCAGTGACAAGTAATATTTTATTCATTAAATATAAATGTGAAATAAGTTATGTAAGCATGTGCTATGATAGCTGTTGATTTGAAATGAAATAGATCAGATTAATTGGTTTCAGGGCTACAAATCTGGTAGTTGGAGCAACTTAATTTTTTTGAGTAATCAACTTAAAAATGTGTGTTTATGCTACAAATTAATAACTCAATGTAGCTTGTTGGTTGAACATAAATTCACTCAAAGTTGTCATAACTCAAATAAATTGATGCAAATGGTTGCGTTAATTTTTTTTGTTGAGCCAACGCATTATTGTGTAGAGCAAGACAAACAATGATATTTGGGAAACCTGTTTGGAAACGATCATTATTTAAGCAATTCGGTTTGGTAGCAGTGGCTTAAAAAAAATAAATAAATAAAAAATTACAAACGTCGCTATTTATAAATCAGAATGTGACATATTTCTGAGTTGACGCATGTTGAGATTTCATTTTGAGATTGACTGTATATGACAATTCGTGACATTTTGATTAAAATTGGTCAAAAAAGAGAAATATACACAGATTAATCGTTCACAATAAGATCTACAACAAATACTTAGAAAATAGATGAGGTGAATTGTAATTTCATGCTGAAAATAAGAGGGATTTTTATATACCATTTTTATATGAGCAAATCTGATTACATAATTAATGAGCTTTAAGATTTAATTGCAGATATCAAGTAGTAAGTTTTGTTTTTAGCAAGATTATTACTTATTAATTACCAAAATGGCTACATTTATTGACAAAATTGACGTTATTTAAATACACTATACTGGTCTTCAGCTTGATTCAGTAGTGCACATTATACCATACTTTCATCAAAATATTAAATAACTTAATAAAATGAAAGATTTATTGGGTATAATCAAGCTGAAGACTAAAACAAAACTTTCTACTCAATATATGCAATTAAATCTTACAGCTCATTAAAGAGTTAGCTCACCCAAAAATGAAAATTCTGTCATTCATTACTCACCCTCATGTCGTTCCACACCCGTAAGACCTTTATTCATCTTCAGAACACAAATTAAGATCTTTTTGATAAAATCCGATGGCTCAGTGAGGCCTCCATTGACAGCAAGAAAATTAACACTTTCAAATGCCCAGAAAGCTACTAAAGACGTAGAATACTTTTTGTGCGCCAAAAAAACAAAATAACGACTTTATTCAACAATATCTAGTGATGGATGATTTCTAAACACTGTTTCATGAAGCTTTACGAATCTTTTGTGGCAAAAATCACGTGATTTCAGTAAACGAGGCTTCATTACATCATAGGTGTTTTGAAATTTCAATAGTTCACGTGACTCTGGCAGTTTGATACACGCTCCGAACCACTGATTCTAAACAAAAGATTCGTAAAGCTTCGAAGCTTCATGAAGCAGTGTTTAGAAATCATCCATCACTGGATATTGTTGAATAAAGTCGTTATTTTGTTTTTTTGGCGCACAAAAAGTATTCTCGTCACTTCATAACATTAAGGCTGAACCACTGAACTGTTTTAAATATGTCTTTAGTAGCTTTCTGTGCACTGAAAGTGTTAATTATCTTGCTGTCAATGGAGGCCTCACTGAGCCATCGGATTTTATCAAAAAGATCTTAATTTGTGTTCTGAAGATGAATGAAGGTCTTACGGGTGTGGAACGACATGAGGGTGAGTAATTAATGACAATTTTCATTTTTGTGTGAACTAACCCTTTAATTATATAATCAGATTTGCTTATATAAAAATTATGCACATTTAGTAATATTCAGATATACAATCTATAACTCAGTCTACACAACTGCTGTTTATTAGCTGTGTTACCTGTATGTGACATTTACTGGAGAACCGGCTCCATTGTACATCGAATCAGATCTTCACGCTGACAGTCTGTTTCTGTGCAGCGCTGCGTGACAAATTGTGCAATTCGGCATTTCTGCTGTTCTAATTACCTGTGTGTGTGTGTGTGTGTGTGTGTGTGTTAATGTCTGTAATGCCATATGATGAACATTAACACACCCACATTACAGCAGCTCTGAGGTCACGCCACAACGACCTGCAAGGTCACCTGTGACCCCGGAGCGATCTGTGATAGTGCTGTTTAACAGCCTCATAAAACATGAACTCATCTGCTATTACACACCGTGTCCTGATGTCCTTCTGACCTGAACACAACAGCTGCACTCACACACACACAAAAATCACTGCTATATGAGTAAAATGACCTTTACATGACACGATAATGATGAAGCCTATAGAACGCAGCTTGAATGACCCTAAAATTCAAGATATCAGGGCAAAAATGCCTCTGAGCCAATGAAAATATTACCTGTAAAGCCAGAGCAGAACTGTTGCGTGTCTCCAAGCAACACGTTTGGTTTCTGAATGAATCCGCGTTTTGAGCGAATCAATCGGGTGAATCAATGATTCATTCATAAAGAGAGCCATTTACTTCATTCCTGAATGAATCAGCTGTTTAAACAATCAAATAAAATGAATGACCTATTCATTAAGACATTTATCGCCACCTACTGGCAGTTTGAGTTTATTATTTAGAGTATCATTTCATAAAATAAAATTATATTTAATTTTTCCATAAAAACAAAAAACTTTCAATTTTCATTTAGGGTGAACTAATCCTTTAAGCAAAGCAATCAGGTGAATCAATGATTCAATGGCCCAATCATAAAGAGAGTCATTTACTTCACTTCTGAATGAATCAGCTGTTTGAACGAATCGAATGAAGGAATGACTCAATAACTTACTCATTTAGACATTTACTGCCACCTACAGGCAGTTTTAGTTTATCATTAAGAGTATAATTTCATTAAAAAAAATTTATTTCATTTTTCCATTTCAATAAAAAACCAATTAAAGGTACAGTTCACCCAAAAATGAAAATTCTTTCATCATTTACTCACCCTCACGGCTGTTGAAGCCTAAAAGTAATCAAATCAATCAAGTAATCAAAATCTTTTTTTCTAAAGCTACTTTTTGATGCTTTTCTCAATTAACACAATAATGACTTTATCTTTTGGGGGCAAATTTTATGTGCGATTAAGTAGATGAATTAATCGCCACATTGTGTAATTAATTAAACATTTTAATCGCTTGACATACAGTACAGTCCAAAAGTTTGGAACCACTAAGATTTTTAATGTTTTTAAAAGAAGTTTCGTCTGCTCACCAAGGCTACATTTATTTAATTAAAAATACAGTTACATACAAAACAGTAATATTGTTAATTATTACAATTTAAAATAACTGTGTACTATTTAAATATATTTCACAAAGTAATTTATTCCTGTGATGCAAAGCTGAATTTTCAGCATCATTACTCCAGTCTTCAGTGTCACATGATCCTTCAGAAATCATTCTAATATGCTGATTTGCTGCTCAATAAACATTTATGATTATTTTCAATGTTGAAAACAGTTGTGTACTTTTTTTTTCAGGATTCCTTGATGAATAGAAAGTTCAAAAGAACAGCATTTATCTGAAATACAAAGCTTCTGTAGCATTATACACTACCGTTCAAAAGTTTGGGGTCAGTAAGAATTTTTATTTTTATTTTTTTGAAAAGAAATTAAAGAAATGAATACTTTTATTCAGCAAGGATGCATTAAATCAATCAAAAGTGGCAGTAAAGACATTTATAATGTTACAAAAGATTAGATTTCAGATAAACACGGTTCTTTTGAACCTTCTATTCATCAAATAATCCTGAAAAAAAATATTGTACACAAATATTTTGTACAATTGTACACATTAAATGTTTCTTGAGCAGCAGATCAGCATATTAGAATGATTTCTGAAGGATCATGTGACACTGAAGACTGAAGTAATGATGCTGAAAATTCAGCTTTGCATCACAGGAATAAATTACTTTGTCAAATATATTCAAATAGAAAACAGTTATTTTAAATTGTAATAATATTTCACAATATTACTGTTTTTACTGTATTTTTAATTAAATAAATGCAGGCTTGGTGAGCAGACGAAACTTCTTTTAAAAACATTAAAAATCTTAGTGGTTCCAAACTTTTGGACTGTACTGTATATATAATTCCTGTCAAAGTGATCGGGTCAACTAACTAAACATGGTTCTATAATTCATGAAATTTTGGAAATTGGCTCTTTAAAATACTATTTTTGGGGCGTTTTGCCCTTTTTATTTCTCAGAAGAGTTATATTGCAAATTTTAATTCTCTAATTTAAAAGAACATACCTGCTTTCTCAACATATGAGTTTAGTGTGCATGTTCTTGGAGAGCAGCACAGCAAATACAACTATTAAAAAAAAAAACAATGATTTCTTTCTTTCACTAAATTACGAGAAGGGCGTAAACTGTCACCCCACAGATGATCGGTGCTCAACGGGGTGAACTCAAGGTCAGGTTCACAGGAAGGAGCGAGCGAGACGTCATCTAAACGCAATCAGATTATAAATCCAGAGCACACATTTAGCTGAGCAGATGCAAGTCTTGTAATATTTTATTCTGAGTTTAATTGAGCAGGATTTACATCACCGCTGGACAGGAGCAGGTAAAACGAGGCTGAGTTTTACACACATTCATCAGAGTCAACAGTAGACACACGAGTCATTAAAAATGTATATGTTTGGGAGGAAAACAAAAATGTCTTGTGTTGATATGTAATTACAAAAAAGAATTTACCTACATTTCTGTGCTCTTTGAATAAAAAAAAAAAACTTAAAAAGGGTCTCAAAATAATTTTTTTTTTTTCTGAATGAAACACACGAGAAGTTTCTCCAGAGGATTTTTCTTCAGATAATAAAATTAGACTGTTAAACGCATACATAGTCTAAAATACAAATTCAGGCATGAAAAAGTCTTTATAGTGGTGCGATGGCTCAGCCAATCAGAGTTCAGAATGAAACCACACACCGTCTCTGAGTGGCTAGCTATCGCTCTTAGTGCAGTCAAACGGTTTCCACCACTGAGCGAACTGCAGAACCTTCTTACGCTGGTCGTCGAAATTCTCACGTATCGGTTTGCGCCATCGTCTCGGTTCCAGGTCCAGCATCCCTCCCAGGATTTCCTGATGGAGACAGAACAAATCTCAGTGACTGTGTCGACATGCATCATATTTTTGTCAATTTTAATTAATTTCAAGAGGACCTATTATGGTTTATTCCATGTTTGATCATGAAAAAGGTCCCTCCTGCAGGAGCTATTCTCTATATCAGTGTTTCTGAACTCAAGTTTTCTTCCGTCACAATATTCCTCGTTTAAATAATTCATACGCAGAATAAAGGGGCGGAGCCTGGTTGAGTTAGTTAGTAGTGTGTTGAAACTGGGGGTTATGGTAAGGGGCGGGACATTTCCCAAACACGCTCGAAGTGCTTGACCAATAACACCATACTGGTCCAGTCAACCAATCAGAGCACATTGTGCTTTTCAGAAGGAGGGGCTTCATAGAGACAGGAACTAAACAGAGCGTTACTGACAGACTGGGAAGAGAGGAACTGCAACAATGGATAATATGAGAAAAATTTGTTTTTTGAACATGAAACCATGCAAACCTATTCTAGTAGAGCCCGAAAACAACATCAAGACTTTGTAAAAGAGCATAATATGGCCTCTTAATTATGATTGCGGATTCAGAATATGTATTTTAACCACTGCAATCAGATCAAAAGCACAAGCACAAGTGCTATTTCTCAGACTTACTTTGCCGAAATAGTGTGGGAACTTGTGCTCGTTCTCGATGACGTGAGCAAAGCCTCCCTGCAAGCCGAAATCCACCGAGAAGTACGGCAACCCTCGTGGAACCTGCGAAGACACAAACAACGTCAAATGCTGAGACAGAGGAGGGAGAATAAGAGAAATCAGGAGAAAATGGGAAGAACTCACAGCATGTCTGATGTCTTTCGATGAGAGATCCACAACTTTTTTATTCATGGCCCATTCCTCGTCCGATTCCATTATGGCTTTCTGAACGAATATAAGCAAAGAAGTTTAATGAGCGTGTTCACATTCACACAGGTGTGTGCATCTGTTTCTTTTAGTGTTAATATCGTTAATGAAATCTATGACGAAAAATGTTCGTTGAAGACTTTTTCTATGTATAAGTCGAGACGACACCAACGTCATTAAATGATAACTGTGACTCTTTCAATTTACAATATTTTTGACCAAAAAAAGAGGACACTACAAGTTGCTTGCGGTTGGCAGATTTCAAGAATTTAAATCCCCCAATCAGAGCTTTTCTGTAAAAAAAAAACAAAAAAAACATGTTTTCTACCCGGTGTTTTACTTAATCTTTGCAATCTGGCAACCATGCGCATGTGCTCTCTCTACACTGCAGAAGAAGCACGGCTGAAGCTGGAGATCAGCGATCTTTATTTGAGATATTCTGCTTAAATTAAAGTGTCATTCAGTCGATCTGTGTTCCTTCATGAGCCGCATGTGTTGTTTGCTGCGACTAAATCTGCCATCAGTCCTTCTCAGTGATGAACTGTAATAAATCCAAACATGATCTCGACTATTTTTGCGACTGTGTTTGCGGACACGTATGCAACCTCTGTTTGATGATACAAAGTCTTTTTTGCTGTTGTTTTAATAGAATAACAATGTAATTTGGAATTATTGGATTACTAGGAAGTTTCTTAACCGTATATGATAAATAGCCTATAATAAATCAGTACACTAGATGAGGTAAAATAAAGCACATGAGTCGAGGTTCTCTTCATTTGTGCTTATAGGTGAAAGCGCAATAATTCTGATTCTGAAAATATCTCTCAAATGACAAATCATTTTGATTATAATTTTGAACAAAATAATCAGGATTATCAATTTAACCATTTTGCAGTTAAAGGATTAGTTCACTTTCAAATAAATTTTTCCTGATAATTTACTCACCCCCATGTATTTCAAGATGTCCTTGTCCTTCTTTCTTCAGTCGAAAATAAATTTTGATGAAAACATTCCAGGATTATTCTCCTTATAGTGGACTTCAATGGCCTCCAGACGGTTGAAGGTCAAAATTACAGTTTCAGTGCAGCTTCAAAGAGCTTTAAACGATACCAGACGAGGAATAAGGGACTTATCTAGAGAAACGATCGGTCATTTTCGAAATTTTTTTTTTAATTTATATGCTTTATAAACACAAATGAACGCCTTTCAAGTGCTTCCGCCAAAACCGCACTTTCGTATTCTTCAAAAAGCTTACGCTGTATGTCCTACGCCTTCCCTATTCTACTTATGGAAAAAATGTAACTGGCGCTGCGTTCGCTCCGTAAGTATAATAGGGAAGGCGTAGGACATACAGCGTAAGCTTTTTGAAGAATACGAAAGTGCGGTTTTGGCGGAAGCACTTGGAAGGCGATCGTTTGTTTATATAAAGCATATTAATGTAAAAATGTTTTCGAAAATGAGCGATGGTTTCTCTAGATAAGACCATTATTCGTCGTCTGGTATCGTTTAAAGCCCTTGAAGCTGCACTGAAACTGTCATTTTGACCTTCAACCGTTTGGAGGCCATTGAAGTCCACTATAAGGAGAATAATCATGGAATGTTTTCCTCAAAAAAATTTATTTTCGACTGAAGAAAGAAAGACATGAACATCTTGGATGACATGGGGGTGAGTAAATTATCAGGAAAATTTTATTTGAAAGTGAACTAATCCTTTAACAATTATACAATGACCAAAACTAGACTAAAATGCTTAAACATTTAGTCGACTAAAACAATGTTGTACAAACATTGTACAAAAACAGTACAATGTTGACTAAATATGATAGAAACTAAACAGCACATTTGACACAGGATTAAGACTAAATAAAAAAATAGCTGACAAAATTAACAATAGTTTGTCGGATTCCAGAAGTAAAAATCCTATTAATATTCTACATGGAGCAAATGGTTCTTTAATAACATGCTATAGCTACCATTCGTTGCACTCTATTATGAGGGTGTTTGTTCCAAGTGTGTGTGTGTGTGTGTGTGTGTGTGTTACCTTAAAGTAAATGGGTGCCATATCTCCGAGCTCTTTGGGCATAGGCACACACTCGTACACCATGTGCACGTGTCTTTTTGGGCTCATATGAGTCTCCAAAAACACGCAGTCCAACTCCTGAGACTCAAACATGCGGACCAAAGCGCGACGGAACATCTACGAGAGAGCGATATTAGACAGAAATCTGCTTTAGTCTGCTGGTTGTGTTGTTAGAATCTCCTTTCTAAGTAGTGATCTAGAGATACGGGTCAAGATGTTGTATAGAGTTATTGATTCTGAAATATGTGATATTGATGTTGAAATCTGTGCGCGTTTGGGCCCGAGGCAAAGCATGTCTGTATCATTACGAATTATATATTAATTATATATTCAAAGATAAATGAAACTACTTCTAAATGGTGTTTGCCAGTGCTGAACTCGCCATAAACACTTCCAGAACGTGTATACAAGAACACTCGTGTTTATAATGATTGTACCTGTATTTCGCTCCATATGTCCTCGTCCAGGCCTGTGGCCGCTGTGTGATGCTGGATGGGTACGATCAAACAATGACCTTCGGTCAGAGACACACTGTTCGGCAGACACAAGTACACCTGCGAGAGAAGAAGCACACAGGCAAGTCAGAGATCAGAACAGCATTCGAGCGTGCGCATTAATGAGGACAGCTCGCTAAAACCTCGAGCCCGTCCCGCAGCCTGTCTTCTGTCATCACAAACACACATGGACAAACTGAGCATCTGGAGAAATCCTCTTAGCACAGCTAAGCACACGACACCAGAAATGGACAGGCTGGCGGAGAGATTAGTCTTTTTTTGCTGAAGATATAATTTTTTTTTCTGACAGCATAAGCCAAAATGGTATTTAAGGCAAATTAGGGTGCGTTAGAGCTGGGCGATATGACGATATTATCGTATATCGACGATGTCTTGCAAGTATCACGATGTCGATATTAAAAGTCAGTTACAGACGATAATCGGCAATATCGAGATAATTTTTTTTTATTTAACATAGTCCCGTAGTTACCATTCACATATTTATTCACATAGCATAAATGAAATATTTTGTAGCCTATAGTAGCTAATTAATAGGGTTAGGAATAAAAAAAAATCGATTCTGGAATCACATTTACCTAAGGCCAGGAATCGAATAGGCCTAGGCTACTCTTTATAAAATTAACATTTTGATTTTGCTTATTAACAATGTATTTTTATTTTTAAAACATTCAAGCATTCCCGTAAACACAGTTTTGTCACGCATGTGTGTGTAACAGACTATATTGGATTCGTGTATTGACATCAACCTAGGCCTATACCCGCGGCGCTAACAATGTACATTTCTGTTTAAACCGACAAGATTGTTAAATTAGAATTAAAAGGCTAAATTAAATTAGAATGGATAGCCTAAATGTCTATGACTCGTTAAAAATAACCACATTTGTTTTCCAGTGGTTTCGTTTTACACGCGCAAACAACAGAATTGGAGGATTCACATCTGCAGCGCAAAAATAAGCTCATATAGCCTAAATAAAACGAATAAATACACAAAATATATTCGCTTAAACAATTAACAGATTAACAAAACGAAAGAAAAAAAACTGAAGCCATATGCTGTTTTAATTTTTTTTTTTTTTTTTTTTTTNGCGACGCTCTCCTCCACACAAACACGTTCAAAAGGAAACTAAGACGGAAGAAAGTGGTAGGCCTACCTGTTTTCTTTGTGAGTGTACACAGATATGATTAAACTCTTTACTGTTTATGTATGACCACAAATAAGTAGCCTAGCCTATTTTAAGTTGTTTTCACTGGTGTAAGTGAAGTGACATGTGAAGTGAAGTGAAGTGACATGTGGCCAAGTATGGTGACCCATACTCGGAATTTGTGCTCTGCATTTAACCCATCCAAGTGCACACACACAGCAGTGAACACACACACCGTGAACACACACCCGGAGCAGTGGGCAGCCATTGCTGCGGCGCCCGGGGAGCAGTTGGGGGTACGGTGCCTTGCTCAAGGGTCTCACCTCAGTCGTGGTATTGAGGGTGGGGAGAGCGCTGGACATTCACTCCCCTCACCGACAATCCCTGCCGGACCTGAGACTCGAACCCATGACCTTTGGGTTACAAGTCTGACTCTCTATCCATTAGGCCACGACTGCCCCAAGGAAGGAATCACGACTGCCCCAATCACTTGAACTGTAAGAAAGCAGTTCAAGTGATCACGCCGGCGCCTTGCGCACATGTCAATAGCACTGCTTAACATCGCAGCCTGATCATTATCAAAATAAATGAAACATAAAATTCACAAACAACAAGTGTAATTACTTATTTTTCCAAATAAATAATTATTTTTTAGTTATAAGAGGCCTGTAAGGACACATCGGAGCTCTAAAATATGAGAAAAAAAATAACCTTTCCGTTTTTGGTGATGCAGAACGAATTAAATTGTTTTTAATCGCTTTTAGACAAATAACAAATACATTACAGCTTAACTACAAGTTTTAAAAAAAGCGCTACGCATTTAAAATTAAATAAATTAAACGTATCTTCATGATATGTGTCCGATGTTTCTCTTCCAAAAATGAAAGAGAAACATCGGACCTTAAGAAAAAGTAGGCAAGACACATTTGACATCAACGTGCGTCATTCTTACGATCACCACCAGAATGTCCACCTTCACAATGAACTCCGTTAAACTCTGATCAATTCAACAGTTCTCTTCACGAAACGAAATTCATTTCAAACACTTGATAAGAGCAGTGTGGAAATGATTAACATAACAACTAAGCTAATGTTTTATATTAAAGCACAAACTAAGAAAAGAAAAACAAACCTTTAATTAAATTAAGTTTATGCCTATTGATTTGCAGGCTATTGTCAGATAAAGTGCAACCAAACTGATGTGTGTTTACAGTGCGTGTCGACTATGTTGTCTCCGACGGGGGCGGGGCTCGGGTAGGCGATATTATCGGATATCGCGATATTTTTTAAGGCGATTATCGATAAAATATTTTTTACATATCGCCCAGCCCTAGTGTGCGTGTGTGTGAGATTTAGTCTCTATCCCAATACCTAGTGAGCTGCCTAGGTAGGCAGTATGTTAAGGTGTCATATAAAATTGACATTTCAATCTAAAATCATCATGTTAACGTCATGTATCAGCTACAAAATGATGAGTTGGACAATTTTTACAGGTTTAAAAAGGGGGCCTTGATTTATAATTTCATTTTTTTAACTTTAGTTAGTGTGTAATGTTGCTGTTTGAGCATAAACAACATCTGCAAAGTTACGACTTTTACAGAATTCGCTTTTTAAGGACTATAGTAAGTAAGTAAGTAAAGTTTATTTATATAGCACATTTATCACAGCAGAGCTGACCAAAGTGCTGAACAGAGTCAAAGATAAACATAAACAAACATAAAATAAACAAAAGCAGATNCTATAACGAGCTTCTTCCCGGGTTAGTGACATCACTAACCCTAAAATTTACATAAACCCCGCCCCTGAGAACACACAACAAAGGGGGTGTGGTCATGTTGGGCTGCTTTAGAGAAGAGGAAGAGTTGTTGTTTTACACCAGACTGCTTCACAAACGAGGGTCAATTCAACACAAAAGATGAACATGACGGCACATGCTAGTGGATGAGTTGAATCAACTCCACAGCAACTACATCAATTTATCCAGTAACCATTCAGAAACGTCCAGTTTCATTCTAAAAGTTGTAACTTCTTCAGTCTCCATCAGTGTCGACTCCGGTTTGAACAATGTAAGGCTGAACACCGTTACTGACAATCCTCATTTTGGCTGCGTGAGATTCTCCTGCTTTGTTGTTGTTGAGCTGTTAAAGCTCCGCCCTCTTCTGGAGCAGCAGCTCATTTGCATTTAAAGGGACACACACAAAAACGGTGTGTTTTTGCTCACACCCAAATAGGGGCAAATTTGGCAAGCTATAATAAATGATCTGTGGGGTATTTTGAGCTGAAACTTCACAGACACATTCTGGAGACACCAGAGACTTGTGAAAAGGGGCATAACAGGTCCCCTTTAAAACTTGTAATTATGATATATATAATTATAACAATATATTGTTATTTATTATAGTAATCCAACACACTGGTTTGTTGCTGAAATTGATTTAACGTTTACTGCATTTATGTTTGTAGTTATTTATAGTGGCTAATGAATTGGAAGTCTTACCGTACTTCTCCATTGAAAAATAAGATGGATATGAATATAACTTCTTAATATTTTTTTTAATTATTTTCTAGCAATAATTCATATCCTGTGCATCTTAGAAAGTCAAATTCCTTATCAGTGTAAACAAGCTGTTAAACTAAGTAATGATTCAAACCTGATTCAGTAAAAATTCAAGAAGTTTTTGTCGTAAGCTGATATGAAACAGTAATATATATCATGCCTTGGTTCCGACGGCTGCGATGAGATGTTTGGGCAGTTCAGGGCTGTCGAAACAGTGCCGGCATTTTTCCATCCGCCCGGCTAACCTCCGCGTCTCCTGCACGGCTTTGTTCCTCTGCCTATCCTCGTCTCGACCCGACCTTTCTTTCTGTGCCGCACTCGACACAAACATGTCATCCAGCGTGTAGTTATCACCGTCCGTCTTCCCCATCATCTGCAAAACACGTCATTAAGAACACGTTCACAGCAAACGAAGAAAAATACCTTTTTACAGAGTTGTGTCTGCCTGCACACTTTTATCAGTAAAGGTTCACTTTATCCTGCATGTCTGTGAGTTTTATCTTGATTTAAAAGCTGAGAGCTGGATCAGGACAGAGGAATGAGAAATGTTTTATGAGTTCTACTATTCTTGTACTTTAATAGTAAGACAAGTACATAGATAAAACAAATCTTGACACTGATCCTCTTAAACTGCAGCAACATTTGTCCAAAATACTCTGGAAAAAGTACACCATCTTGCAACCTTTACATACTATTTATTTACAATATATTATGATTCATGACACCCTAATTATTATCTTGTTTACTACTTTGGATAGACAATATGCAAATTAGGAAGGAGCCATGCACTTTTCAGGAGTAACAGAGGTCAGAAAATGAAAATGAAGAAATTAAGACAGCCATAAATATTGGTATTGTCATTTTACAGTTGTAATGTAAAATAAAATTATATATTATATAATTATTATATACTATTTAATCTCATAATAGTAATCACAAAATGGTAACACATTACACATCAATTTAATGAGGTGATAGCATGCTGGCGCTAAATTTAACATGAACGGTTCAGCATGTGACCCATTAACAATAACTCATCTATGAAACAAACTCNATTATAAGAACACCAGTATGCAAATATTACAATAACTTCATCACAGTTGGTTCTACATTCTATTAATGTTAGATTCTCAAACTTTAAATATATTTTTGAATTATTATTTTTTTATTTGAAATGTTGAACTTAAGAATGATTAAAATTAAAATAATTTAATATAATTATTTTATAGCCATATTAATGTATAATGACATAAAATTGGTCAAATTCTGCAGCAAACATGGATTATTATTACTTTTGAAATCACATTTTAAATTGCAATTACTAATCAGCAAAAATCACAATTAGTTTTTAGTTTTTACAATAAGGTTTTTGATGTAAGAATTAACAAAACTTTCAATTTAATACATTTTTAAAATCAAATGTATTTGTTAACATTAGTTAATGCACACTAACATGAACAAACTATGAAAAGCTGGATTTTTATTACTAACATTAATAAAGATTAATAAATACTGTAACAAATGTATTGCGCATGTTAGTTAATACATTAACTACTGTCAACAAATGAACCTTATTGTAAAGTGTTACTGATTTTTTTACCCAAATCTTGCAGCCCTTCCGGCATGTGATTTGATTGGGCAAAAGGGGTCTTGAAACCCAACTGTGCAGTAGCGATTCGATTGGTTCTCAGGAATCATGTGATCTGACTGAGCAGCAGAGGTCAGGTGCGGATTTACTGCTGATTGCTGGCAAAACTGCGGGTCATTATCTGGAGTAGAATCCAGAAAACAGCAGCAGATGTGACCAGGCTGCAGGGATTACGCTAACAGAGCGTGTATGTGTGTGTGTGTGTCTTACTCTCTTCAGACACACCAACACACACAAGAGTGAGAGAGGCTTAACGGTGTGGTACAACAAGCAGACAAAGAGGCAACGTATCCGAGGCAACGGGTGATCTGTGTGGGAGGCGTGTCTGTTCACACTGGCATGTTTGATTGACAGATGGAGAGGAGCCGAGGTGAGAGTGTTGGAGAGTCTGGCCGAACTCTTTAAATTCTACATTTATTCTCTGCGTCGCTGCTTTCAGACTCCAGCTGACATGTGAATAAAACCTTGACAGACCAGAGATTTTGAGCCTAGTGTAAGTGCAGTTCTGCTGCTAATGGTCTGGACTACATGTACAGCAGACAGGAGATAAACACACAAACAACTAGCTTTGTATTTTCTGAAGAAAACAGTAGAGCTTGCATGGCAGCAAAGGAAAAGTTTCAGGTAAATATAGGTTTTAGCACACGTTCTGGTTTCAATCGAACGCTTGTGAATCAACACATAATGCGACACTGTAAAGGCGGCTATTAAGGGTTAAATAGATGCAAGAAAGCAAAAAAAAAAGCAATCAAAATTCAGTATGCAACAAACTCAAGAACGCAGATATTACAATAACTTTATCACAGCTGGTTCTACATTCTATTAGTGAGTCAAAGAGCGATTTTAAATGATTAAAATAATGAATCTAATTAAATAAATAATTAGGATTATTATTTATAAATAATAATAAATATAAAATAATAAATAAATAATAAAAATGTTTTGCAAAAAAACAACAAAAAAAACAACAACATGCATATTTCATTGTGCAAATAAATGCAAGAGAGAAAACCATTTGCATACTTAGTATGCAGATATTACATTGACATAATTGCTGTAGGTTACATTTCAAATTTTGAACATTCTATTAATGCGAGTCAACTGGAGATTAATCTTAATTTTTTAACCCTCTGGTGCAGTTCGGTCACTTTTGACTGAAAGATTTTACTTTTTTTTGTTGTTGTTTGTTTTGCTGGGAATTTTTACTTCATCTGAATGGTACGAAACTTGAAATGTTTTTGCACTTGCTATGTGAACACAAAAAAAAATAAATAAATCATGGATATGATTCGAAAAGGTTAAATGGTCCTGAAAAAAAGTCACACGTATTGTTAACGACCGCATTGGAAACGAATGGGAAGCGTTTGGTACTACGCCCAAACAAATTCTTACTGAAAGCTCATTTTTTGAGATCTCAACCTCAAATTTGTTTAGATTTATGGCTTTGATTTTCTCACAGTTTTAGAGTAAAACATGTTTTAGAAAATATATATTTCATATAAAGTTTTAAAATAATATTTATATGCATTTTTCATAACAACAAACTTCCATAACCTTTGTTTACTTTCACTTTTTGAACATATACAACAGTTTAAGTTGGAAATTTCATTTCAGGTTTATGCTCAAAAAGTGATTAACAGGTCATAAATGGATCATAACTATTCCATAAATATAATTTAGCACCATAAAATCCTCTAAAAATACAAAATATGAAATAAAAAGCATTATTAAACTAAAATATAGTACATTCATTTCATTGAAATAAAAAAATTAGTCACTTCTGACCACCACACGAGCAGCACCAGAGGGTTAAGCATAATATTTAATAGAACAAAAATGACCAAAAAGAAATGGATGCAGAAAGAGACCAAGCACATTTCAGTACACAAACACAATTGACCCTTCGCCGGGAGTTTGATTGACAAGCGATCTAACCAAAAATAATGCCGAATCAGCCATTTTGTCCGACAAAGCAGTCAGGAGTTAGAAGATTAACCTCGGTGGATTTGAACTGGAAAAATGGTGTGTATGGACATCTTTCCGCGTTTGAAACAACATACCTTCTGATGTTCATTCATGTTTATTTGATGCTATAAATTAACTAGTAGGAAGAGATGATCGGTTCACGAGCCACTTGAGCCGAGGCGCTACAGCAATCTGTCTCGACACATTAAAGAGCCACAAAACGGTTTTTATTATTCGAATTTCTTACAAAATTACACAATTTGAAAGCTGGGACTTTGTTTAATATCATAAGTAACCTGTCTCGTCTGTCGACGTGTTGTCAGTGTCCTCTTTGCTCCGCGATGTATTTTTCACTGCGTGTGGCGTGACAGCACCATGGCTTGTTGGACAAAGCAACAGTAACTAAGGAGGGCGGTTCTTTGCGAAGGGTCAATTGCAGCATGCAAAAACCACGATGACGTCATGTCGCTGTCAGTTAGATTTTGAATAGCAAACATTCTATCAATGTGAGGTAATGTTCTAAAAATGATCTGCCACAGTTTGAATGGAGACTGACGTTATGCAGTTCCAGGTGAATAATGGTAATAACATCAACAAAGACGAAACACACAATGTTTGAGAAATATCAAAACAATGCTGCCTTACATGCACAAACAAATTCACACATAACTATACTCTCAATTTTGGCTGCTGCTGGTGAAATTGGAGAAATAAATATATTAATAACACTTTTAGCTGCTATGTTATGGTAACTTGGCAGAGAGAGAGAGACCGAGAGATGTGCTGCTAAAATGTGCAAATGTTTGTCACTTTCATGTTTCTCGTCTCCATGGCGACAGTGACGTCTTAGTTTATTATAACAGATTTTTAGCAGCCCTGCCCGGTTTAAAGTCTGAGAAGCAGTAAATCATATCGGAGAACAGACTGAGAGATTGATCACACGAATGCTGCGGCCTTCACCGAGACCATCTGCTGATGCCAGTCTGGCTCGCGACGATAGATGACCACAGAAAAATATAAGGCTGTTTGTGCGTGTCTGTGGTTCACAAACTCATTTCTGATACACTTAGCATTTCAATTTTTTCTCCAAGTCCAAAAACACACACAAAAAAAATGTATGCCTAAATGAAAGATAACAATTGAATTGCAGGTAACGCTTTATTTTAGGGTATTTTAACTAGTTGCTTATTAGTATGCATATTAATAGAATATTGGCTATTTATTAGTACTTAAGCACATATTAATGCCTTATTCTGCATGACCTTATTTTTAATCCTACCCAATACCTAAACTTAACAACTACTTTACTATTAATGAGCAGTAAATTAGGAGTTTATTGAGGGAAAAGTCGTAGTTAATAGTTTATATGTGTTCCCTATACTAAAGTGTTACCGAATTGCATTTAAAATTTCCTTGCATTTGGATTACACAGTTTTTAACATAAACTAATACATTTAATGTGATGCATTTTTGTCAGTCATACATACATAAATGAGACTGATTTCTGTAATAGTACTACTAAACCGAATGTTTTTTGAATGCACAATAACAATGCTTATATATTTATCATCAATAAATCAAATTTCTTTCAATCTCATACATTTTAACTAATTAAATATAGCTTGTTCCACAGCTAGCCATAAATAAATATGGCCACACTTTAGTTTAGGGTCCAATTTTCACTATTAACTAACTATTACCTATGACTTTTGCCTCAATAAAATCCTAATTACTGCTTATTAATAGTTAATAAAGTGTTAAGTTTATGTATTGGGTAGGATTAAGGGATGTAGAATATGGTCATGCAGAATAAGGCATTAATATCTGCTTTATAAGTACTAATAAACAGCCAATAGTAATATGCATGCTAATAAGCAACTAGTTAATAGTGAGAATTGGACCCTAAACTAAAGTGTTACCATAAATGTATATAAATATATTTAAATGAACATATCCATAATGCTTCTAAGCAATTATTATTATCTAATTAAAATCAAACAGTTGCAAATATTTTTTTAATTGAGAACAGAAATCTTACCCGTTTCATTTATGTATGACTTCCAAACATGCATCATCATTAAGTTCAGATTGTTTATAATAAAACTGTGTAATCCAAATTGATGAAAATTTTATATGCAATTAAATACATAAATCTTAAGTTTATACAGTAGGCCTAAATATATTTTGCGTGCATCTCACAGTAGAAAATTAATGTTTTTATGAATGTCCCTTTAGAATTACAGACTGTTTCACACTGTCAATCATCAGTGTTTGGTGTATTAGAAGTGTGGCGCTCACCTTGGCGGCCATGCGTGAATAAAGAGCATTCTGATCTTCCGCAGAGCTCATCTTCTCCCGTCTCACCATCTCTCGCAGATCCATACCATCATCACTCTCAAAATAGCGCACACGCTCTCCGTCCTGATGCGTCTCGATCTAAAAAACATTAGAGGAGAAAATGTGACCTCATTTGAAGTTGTGTAGTTTCAAGTGAATGTTAAATTAAAAAGGACCTATTCTTTTTCCCATGTTCATCTGTCTTTAGTGTGTAATGTTGCTGTTTAAGCATGAAAAAATCCCTCCAGCGGGAGTTATTCTCTATATCAGTGTCACTGTTTCTGAAACGCCTCCATTGTAGTCTTGAGTTTTCTTCACAATATTCCTCATTTCAATAATTATTCATATGCAGAATAAAGGGGAGGGGCCTGGTTGAGTTCGTTATAGTGTTTTGAAACTGCCGGTTATGGTAAGGGGCGGGACATTTCGCTCGAAGCGCTTGACCAATCACAACACACTGCTCCAGCCGACCAATCAGAGCACATTGAGCTTTTCAGAAGGAGGGGCTTCATAGAGACAGGAACTAAACAGAACGTTACCGACAGACTGGGAAGAGAGGAGCTGCAACAATGGAGAATATGATGAAAATAATGAACATTCAAGCATGAAAACCTGTTCTAGTAGAGAACAAAAACATGACTATGTATAAAAAAAAAAATTAAAAAAAACCTTAAAAGTAAATAAAAGTGCCAAAGTTATCAAAATCACATCGAAACAAGAACATTGACAGTCAAACTTATTATTCGACATAAACAGTGTTACTTTAACCCATTAGATGATCTGATGTTGGGCGCGTAAGTGTGTCTCACCGCTTTTCGCTTCCTCCGTCCTCCTCTAGGCTCCAGCGGTTCCGACGGGGCGTTGACCGGCCAGGCACGTCCCGAATGGTCGGTTCTGAACAGCACCACTTCCTTCTCTGAGTCTGTTGGTGCAGACACTTGTTTGGTCTGCTCTTTTCTTTGAGCTCGGCTCTCTTTGGCGCGACGGGCAGCATCCATCTGAGCTTTCAGTTTTTCCACCAGGGCCTGCGGTTAGTTTGACATCAGTAAAACACACCATCGGTTTCTGACAGTCTATTACTAGCATTCAAGAACAGTCTCAAAAACTAGTGAGCTTCCTATTTAGACAAAATTTTGCTCACAAAGTTTCCAGGAAGGTTTAGATGAGCTCACCGTGTTTCCCAAGAGTTCTGCCTTGACGAGTTTGGCTCCCAGTTTATTCATCTCTTCATCCGTCAGGATCATCTCTTCCTCCTCCTCTTCCTCACTCTCTGAACTGGAAGATTAACAAACCCAATTAGTTTTAGCATAAGTAACATTCACAAAAGGTAGAGTAAAAATGTCAAGAACTTGTGTAGAACAAATACATTTCCCTGCAATTACTAGATACGAATTTAGAACATGTTTGACCAATTCACTAAAAAAACAACAACACAAAATTAGACATCACTATGACTTCATCTTGTGTGGAGCATGTTTTACTCCATACAAGATTAATATCAACCTGATTAATTATTTTAAAGCAAAGCAAAACTAGGAAAAAACATTTTAGAAATTTCTATGGCTTTTTCAGGCCTGAAAAAGTAGCTTTGAAATTCCTTGACATTTCTACGATTTACATAAGCATTAGGAAAGCTTGTGAAATCCAAAAATGGAGTTCTAAAGTGCCTGAATTCATGATTTGAGTTCTAAATTAGTGCTCTAGAATTCATAGAGTTCTAATGCTTATGTAAAATGTTCATATTGCTACAATATATTATACATTAACATACATCATATATTAAAATATCTTACAATAATACACTATTCAAATATATTTAGCAATAAATGTAAAATACATCAATATATATTAGAATATATTATATATTCATATATATCAAATATTAAAATATATTAATTATATTATTTTATTTTGTATAAAAGTAAAATGGTACATGTAACACACACACACACACATATACAGTGGCATGAAAAAGTATGTGAACCCCTTGCAGAATCTGTGAAAATGAGAATTATTTTAATAAAATAAGAGGGATAATAAAAAATGCATGTTATTTTTTCTTTAGTACTGTCCTGAGTAAGATTTTTTAAATAAAAGATGTTTGCATTAAGTTCACAAGACAAAACAATAGTTGAATTTATTAAAATAACCCCATTCATAAGTATGTGAACCATTGATTCTCAATACTGTGTGTG
>RJVU01063374.1:1764139-1808864 GCA_003731715.1 Anabarilius grahami | reverse complement strand
TTTAATGTAAAATATATTAATATATTATATATTCATATACATCATACATTAATATATTTTATAATAATATATTACATTATTTAAATATCTTATTTTGCAATAAATGTAAAATATATTATATTTTATAATTAGTAAATTTTTAGGCTTACTCATATACAGGTTTGATGTAAAATATATCATCNCATAATATATTACATATTAATATATTCATATACATCATACATTAATATATTTTATAATAATGTATTATATTATTTAAACATTATTTTGCAATAAATGTAAAATATATTGTATTTTATAATTATCAGTAATTTTTTGGCTTTCTCATTTTCAAGACTGTGGGAATCCTAGTTCTTCAAAAAAAAAAACAGTAGTTAAAATAATTAAATTCTTAAAATAAGAAATATCTTGATTTGATGTTTTGGCTAAATAAGAAATATCTTGATTATTTGATGTTTTGGCTTATTTTAAAGCTTGTTTTTAAATCATTTTAAGTCAAGAGAAGAGTTCTACAATGTCCAGTGTCAGACAACCAGCAAAATATTGAAACAAAATGTTGCATTCAAACGTGGGAGTGAAGGTCAGAATGATATCCACCTTACTTTTCAACAGAGAAAGTAAGCTATTTTCTGTTCATGTGTGAGACTTGAGATTCATTAGCTGCCATAGGTAAACAACTAGAAGAATAAAGTGCAGTAAACGGTAAAAGTATTTGCACAACAAACAGTGTGTTTATAATTACGACAATACTTTCAAATGATATGGTAAGAAATACCAGTTTGAAAGAAGCATAAGCTTTTTGTGCAGCAAAAAATATCTAGAAGCCTTGCTCCTATTCTTCATTCTGACCTGCTGACTGTTGTTGTTTTGCTCTCGTCCTGCAGGGCGGCGCTCTTCTCTGTGTCTCTCTGTGGGGTTGGCGTCGCCTTTGAGTCCTGCACAGCACTGCTCTTCCTCCAGGCAGCTACAACACCACTATTACCATCATCATCAACAGGTTTTCTGAATGCTGTACTCTGATTGGATGAAGAGCCCTTCAGTCCCCCCCTCCTCAACCCCGGCCCTCCGCTCATATCCTCATCAGCATCTGAGGGTTTGAGGAACTTGTCCCTGAGGCTGGACAGAGAGGAAGTGCCGTGTCTCTGAGACTGCGGATCCTCATCTGGATCCGGACGGGATCTTGGTTCGCGTTCGTCACGGCCTCGAGAACTCCTCTCAAAGTCTCGCTCTCTTTCTGTCTCAGCATTTGGAGATCCATCTTGTCGTCCTTTCCTCCATCTCTCCCTCTCGTCTTCTTTGTCATCTCTCCTCCATCTCTCTTTCCCTTCTTCCCTGTCGTCTCTCCTCCATCTCTCCCTTCCTTCTTCCCTGTCGTCTCTCCTCCATCTCTCCCTTCCTTCTTCCCTGTCGTCTCTCCTCCATCTCTCCCTTCCTTCTTCTCTGTCGTCTCTCCTCCATCTCTCCCTTCCTTCTTCTCGGTCATCTCTCCTCCATCTCTCTCTCCCCTCGTTTCGGTCTCCTCTTCTCTCACCCCTCTCTCCTCTTCTCTCTCCATACGCAGCCTCTTCCGCCTCTTGCAGTCTCTTCTGGAATTCTTCCATGGACTATGGGGGGAAGAGAGAACCATCAAAACACATCATTGAGGCCGGTTTCCACCAAAAGTAAAACAAATTGACTACGGTTTAGTAACGGTTTGAAATGGTGCATTGGAAAGCACTGATTCCGTTCAAAACACACAAAACACACTCACAAACATTTTTATGAGCTAGACTATCATTACAACTCTCACACACACACACACACGTGCATATATACCACAGTTCTTTCTGGTTCTCGAATCTAATTGGCTGAGAGCTGTGCGATATTCCAGGCAAATCCACTGTATTTTTTACCAAATACTACACTTTTTGTTCCACGAACTGCAGTTTTAACCCTCTATGGTACGGTGTTGCCTCCAGGCAACATGATCTATTTTAGTTTGTTTTTAATAAAATAAGGCACCAATTGATTGATCAAACGTATCTCAGGACAGAATAACTCAAATACTAATCAAGAAAAGTGCAAAAAAGACCAAAACATGACCAACAGGGGTCCATTTTGTGTCCTGTTTCAGCACATGTGCACATGTCACATGACTCCATATTTTCTCCATTGAAAAGTGCTTTTTTCACTTGTTTGTAACCATTTAATCACCCTAAAAGAGTCACCTTCACTGGCAAGTAAAGAAGTATTTTTAGGAACTTTACATTATATATCATAAAATGTTTAAGAGAAAATAACAAAAAACTGTATGTTGCCTCAAGGCAACATTGTACCATAATGGAATCGCATAAGGCCATACAGCCGTAATAGGTTTGAATACAAATGTATCATATTTGTAAGGAAAAGAGTTAGAATGATCTTAATATGTTGCCATTTTCACATGATTTTGTAATGCACTTATGAGAATAGTAATTCACATACTATATCTGCATATATTATGATCTGCACATTTTCTATAGCACTTCAAAAAGGTGTAAAACACAGGTAGCACTGTCAGTTGATGAGGGTGAGGATGAGGGGTTAATGAGGGGTCATACTGTGATGAGGAAGATGAAATCACAGTGACAATCCGTCAGGGAGAGAGTGAGGGTGAGAGAGAAGATGGAGATGAGGATGAAGATGGATATGATAACTTGATATAATAACATAATAATATGATGGTTTGGTAATACTCGTGTTCCACTATGGTACAATGTTGCCTGAGGGCAACAGCTGGATATAAAATGTTACTTTTTATTAAATATGTAACTTTTAATACATTAAAAACTAGATAAATTTGTTTGTTTAAGCGTCTAGTTAAAGAAATTGATGTTTTCAATAAATACATTTCTTTTTTCTACATGAAAATGCCAAACGTTAAAATTTTTCCATTGTGGTACAATGTTGCTTCGAGGCAACAAACTTATAAAAATTAAATAAATAAAAAAATTATGAAAATGTTTATTGATATTGTTAAAGTGTCCAATTTTAAGCAGGAAAAACAACACAAATAATTTTTTCCTCATTGATATCATATTGCGTACCATAGAGGGTTAAGAGTTTTTTTGGCTAGAATGTAGTTGTTTAGACCTATATTTAAATATAGCGCCTATTTTACAGTTTGTTTAGGCATTTTCGGAGATGCGAGCTCCAGGCCGTCAGCGGCCGTTCAGTGCTCGTGTACCCGCCGAGAACAGCTTCATCTCGGCCAGTGCTTCGGGGATTTGCCGCTGTGTCTTAAGGCAGGAACACACCAAGCCAACACCGACGAACTAGTGGCGACGAAAGCAGACTGCGGGGTTGGCTCACGTCAGCAGCGTCTGTGTCCAAAGTTGCCCTGACACACCAAACCGACGCTCGACAGCCAACGGCCAAGTAGGATGTCCATTCTGCGCCTGCGTAAGATGAAATGCCTATCCGAACCAGCAGGTGGCAGTAGTTGAACAGCCAATCAGAATGATCAGATGGTCCGACGAGCTCCGACGCCGATTCAACATGTCGAATCGGCCGAAAAAAGCCGATGAGGACCAACTTCAGCCGACGGTGCGGAACACACTGAGAAAACTTAGTCGGCCGACGAACAAAAACTGCTCGACGGCCGACCGTCGGCTTTGTGTGTTCCTGCCTTTATAGTGGTTAAACATGAGATATAATCAATTCAGGGTACATAAATGTTCAATCTTTGGTCTTACGAATCTATTATTTGTTCTTGAGCAAATAGAATTGGGCTATGTTAAATTTAATAATTTAATATTAATGCTATATTTAACTTATATCCTGTAAAGCACTGCTTTTTTACGTTTGACTGAATTGTACACCTGTGTTTATTTCCTGTTGTCATTTATAATGGCTATTGTTGTTAATTTAAATATTATTGTTCAATAAATATGATTTTATATAAATAATATGTTGTATTTGGTATTGAGAAAGGGTCCATTAGTGCGTAATATGAATTGAGTGAAAGTTACATTAATACGCCATTAGATGGCGGCCAACTTTACGAGTGAATGAGTCAGTCACAAGAGACTTTTAAATTGAAAGGGACTTTTGTAAACAAAGGACGTTGTTTTCAAACAGATTTTTATAATGGATATAATATTATGGACATCGACCTGAAGAATGAATGTTATATCAGACACAGGTAATGCTTGCTTAAGCCATCTCTCTCTCTCTCTCTCTCAATAATACTGTACAAAATACAATGAGTTTCAATGGAGGGATTCAACGTTCCTTCATTACTAGTTCTAAGTGACTATCAACTTGAGATTTGAATCCGTGGCAGAAGGAAGTAGTTCTCCACAAAAGAGTGTTTTAAAGACACTCTGTTGTTCTTATTTATTTACACACTCGTGCCGTCGAAAACAGAATGTTTTGCAAAAAGAATATGTTTGACATCTAAATGTCTGACTTTTACCATATTAGAATCGAAACTGGGAATCTACAAGAATCGGAATCGATAAGAAGAATCGTAACTGGATTCAGAATCGCTTAAATTCAAATGATACACAACCCTACTGGGAGGTATAACATAATATGACAATATTCTATTCTTATTGGTTACACACAGCAATGAATACGCAGCATAGCCAGTTTCATGAATGAATGACTTGTATGAGCTCTTTGTCAATCGCAGGGGAAGAAAACTTACAGTGTGTTGAAGTACAGAGAGATGTGTGTTTATTTACCACTGCCGTGTGTGTGTGTGTGTGTGTGTGTGCTCACCCCGTATCTCTCCGCCACCACGCTCTCCACACTGCGCTGTTCTCTGTCGGCCTGCTCTTTCATCCTCTGATACGACTTCCTGAGCCAGCTCACCCCTCCATCATTCACCACTCCAGCTGAGGAAGAGAGAAATCTGTGTGAAACATCTGTGAAATAAACACTTCCCGCTCAGCATGTACAGAGCGCAGATAAGAGCGACTGCACTGTCAGCTTATAGTCAACATGAAACAGCCCATTCTAATAACGTGACAAATTTCAGAATGAAAGTGTACTGAAATGACAAAAAGAAAATGCAGGGAATCAATCATGAAAAATGAAAGAGGACGAGAGCAGCTGGTTAGCTTTAAACTGTCTCTCCAAGAGTCACAGCCAACAAAGCTTTTAGCAACTTGGGTTATATTATTAATAATTTCACGTAGCTTGGTTTACTTAAAAGTTTGGTCCAAATTGCAGCTTATTTTGGCCGAAAACAGACCAGTTAGAAATCAAAAAGTTATCTGATCAACATGTAACAGGGTTATTATCGTTAACTAACCCTTTTAATAGAAATAAAGCTGAAATAAAATATAAATATATAGTTGAAAAATTAGAAATGTTGCTTTGGCAATAAACTGAAATAAGGTTAAGTTGAAGCACTAAAATTATTAACTGGAAATAAATAAATAACTAAAACTAAACTAAAACAGAAATAAAAATAAACTAAATGGCAATTTAAAAAACGAATAAAAAAATTTAAAAAAAATCACAAAAGCACATAAAAAATTACTAAAAATTAAACTAAAATTAACATTGAAATCTAAAAATATATAAATAAAAGCCAATTCAAAATATTAATTCAAAATAATAATCATCTCAAAATATTAATGAAACTATAATAAAACAAAAATAAACAATCAATATGTCTTTATGTGACATGGGTGGATAAACATAAAAACTGTACACAAACAGAGCTTGGAAAGATTGTTTTTTATGGCATCATAGACATTTAAATGTTGTAAAGAGCATCTAAAAATAAAACACAAATGTCAAAGGTCATATCTGAACTGCTCTGTGTGGTGTAGGATTTACTTTGAAACTATTTTCACTCAGAAATTGCAAGTAAATTCACAAATAATTGCAAAGAAACTGCAAGTAACACATTGAATTAATATTAAAATTTCAAGTAGAAACATTTAAAGAGTATTTTCTTTAATAAAGTAAATCTAATAATCAAAAAATTATTTTTACAGTGACTTTTTAATAGACTTTTACACAAAGTGTACCACCTGCAGCTGTGAGATGAAAATAATCTCTCGTAGATTATCAAATTTATTTAGGGCCTCTTTTAAATGTTGAATTAATTGAATGACTGGTATATGAGCGCCAAAAAGTGCGTATACTCTTCAGTTGGCATATGCATAATAACATTTTCAAGTCAGTTTCTGCCTTTATTAAACCCTGATATCCTCATTTTTGATGTAGGAGAAAATCCATGGTATTTAGGATCAAATCCAATCATACGAGCATTTTATAAACATGGCCCCTTGTTTCGGCATTCACCTTTTCTAAACGCAGTACTGGAGGTGTCCTCTGGGGGCAGCCCACTTCCTCCATCCTTCCAGTAAGGGTTCAACTCTAACTTGTTAAGACCAGCCTGAGAGACAGAGAGACACACATGATAAACACAAACACACACACACCTCATACAACAAAAAAAACTCTCGACAAAAGTGATCATTTCAACACTTTGTTTGATTGACTGGTCTGAACACACGTTCAGCAGCAGCAGCTGTTTACATCAAGGATTTTTAAAACATTAACACTGATAATAATAATCATAAATGTTTCTTGAGCAGCAAATCATCATATTAGAATGATTTCTGAAGGATCATGTGACACTGAAGACTGGAGTAATAATGCTGAAAATTCAGCTTTGAACACAGGAATAAATTACAGTTTAAACCGTCACTCACCTGTTCAATAGACTTTGCTTTCTCCCTCTCCGCCTCTTTCTCTGCATCTTTCTGCGCTCGTTTCTCCGCCACGGAGGTCGTCTTCATTGCCAGGAAGTCAAAGGTCATCCATTCGTCTCTCTAGTAAATGTCAAACGGACAAAGATGAATTAAACTTGGAATATCGCATAAAACATTTGCAAATAAAGCACTATTTCCATCCCACGCATTTAAGAGAACAAAATCTTCCTGGGAAACTGACAAAAAATAAAGAAAGTAATAAAAAAGTTGCTGCATCCGGGGAAGCCTGTGACTCAATAAATTACTTGTGCCTCAGACAAAATGCAATAACAAACACCTAGTGTTTCATGTGAGACAGTTCTGGCAGGTAATTATACCAGCTCACTCTGACGACAGACTTTAGCTCAGGCATTTCAGAATGACTAAAACAATATTTTAGATGCAATACGATTGGTCTGCTGATTATGTCACATTTGTGTCTTGTTCTGTTCTGTTGATTCCACAGTTTTTATTGTGACCATTTGCCTGAGTACTAAAGGTTATCATGGTTTGTGATTAGTTCACACCTGTTCCCTGTTCCGTTGATTATCATTCCTTGGGTATTTAAGCCCTCAGTTTTCCTCTGTTCCTTGTGTTAAAGTTGATTTGTATTGTGTTTGGTAAATCTTGGTGTTCATTAAAAGCATTCTATTCGTTCATCCTGTCACGCATCATTCTCATATGTTATGTTATGTTATATGTTAAGGCACAGTCACTCAGTGTTATTTGAGTAACCTTGAGATAATATTATAGTTTTTATTAGGGCTGCAAGTTTAACAAGTTAATTAGATTAATTAATTACAGAAAAAAATAGCATGTTAAAATTTAACGCATTTAACGCACTTGCCCCCCCCCCAGACCTACATAAGTCATTTGACATTTCATACAGTTCACTGTGTGATATATCCTATAGGATGCAGATAGAAAGATTTATATGAAAGGCGAAAGGCGATCGATTTGAACCCTTTGAAGAGTACGACAACACTGGTAAGATCAGAACGTTCACTGCTAAATTTAAACGTGCTTTGCTTCTCTAAGAAAATTATTCCTAAAACATCAGTTGACCATGTTTACTTTCAATTTCATATTTCCATATGGATAAAAAATATTAAGATATATTTCACCCAAAAATTAAAATTCAGTCATCATTTAATCAACCTCATGGTCCTAAAGTTTGTGTAATAAATTCTATGTTGAATCAAAATAAAATATTTCTTTCTGAATCTACTTTTTGTAATGTCTATTTGATGCTTTACACAATAATGACTTCAAATTATCTTTTAGGGATAATTTCTCAACCAAATTTTGATGTACAATAAATTTGCAATTAAAGGATTAGTTCACTTTTAGATACACTTTTCCTGATAAATTTACTCACCCCCATGTCATCCAAGATGTTCATGTCTTTCTTTCGTCAGTCGAAAAGCAATGAAGGTTTTTGAGGAAAACATTCCAGGATTTTTCTCCATATAGTGCATTTCAATGGCTACCAACAGATTGAAGGTCAAAANCAGTTTCAGTGCAGCTTCAAGGGCTTTAAACGATACCAGATGAGAAATAAGGGTCTTATCTAGCGAATCGATCGGTCATTTTCGAAAAAAATACAACTGTTTATGATTTATAAACAAAATATCGCCTTGAACGTACTTTCCGCTTCCGCATTCTTCATAACGCTTACGCTGAATGTTCTACGCCTTCCCTATTCTACTTACGGAAAAAAACGAAACTGGCGCCGCGTTCGTTACGTAAGTTGAATAGGGAAGGCGTAGAACATTCAGCGTAAGCGTTATGAAGGATGCGGAAGCGGAGAGTACGTTCAAGGTGATATTTTGTTTATAAAGCATAAACAGTTGTATTTTTTTCGAAAATGACCGATCGATTCGCTAGATAAGACCCTTATTCCTCGTCTGGTATCGTTTAAAGCCCTTGAAGCTGCACTGAAACTGCAATTTGGACCTTCAATCTGTTGGTAGCCATTGAAATCCACTATAAGGAGAAAAATCCTGGAATGTTTTCCTCAAAAACCTTCATTTCTTTTCGACTGACGAAAGAAAGACATGAACATCTTGGATGACATGGGGGTGAGTAAATTTATCAGGAAAAGTGTATTTAAAAGTGAACTAATCCTTTAATTCGATTAATTAATTGCCACATCATGTAATTAATTAATTTAAAAAACTTAAATCGCTTCCAAGCCCTATTTTATTTTATTTTTTTTTCAGGTTTCATTTTAGTTTTTGTTAAAGTTTTAGTAATTTTGCTTTAGTAATGTTTTGGACATTTTTACCTTTTTTTTTTTTTTTTTNTTTTTTTTTTTTTTTTTACATCTAAATGTTTTTTAGTAATTTTTATTTCAGTTTTAGTTGTTTTAGTACATCATGTTAAACTAAATTAAAATATGAAATCTTGCCTTGGCAACTAGCTGAAATATAGTAAGTTTAAGTTTTTGTATGTTTTATTTGATTAAAGTTACTGTTCTTTTTATTTTAAGTAACAAAAATGTTTTTTACGTTTGTTTTTTTGCGCATCCAGCAATTTATACAGTAAATGTTCATGTCTTCTTACCGAATAAAAAAAACTATCAATCAAGCACATAAGTATTTTATGCACATTTTAAGATTTTATGCATTTTTTTTGCAACAACCCAAAATTCTCATAAAATATTTAGACAGAAACAACTAATGAGATGCATCTTAAAAAGATAGCTTAATCTAAGCCCTGTCTGTGAAACCAGGCCTATATCTATTTTTTGCTGCTAAAAACAAACATTCTGGTGGGTGGAAAAGCATTTGTTTGTAATATGCATCACATTCTTGTAAAGTTAATCTTTCGCATCTTCATCACATCCCTGGACGCGCACACATCGCATCAGCTCTCACTGAAAACAAATGCTTTGCAAATGGCTGTCAGTGTGACGCCCCTTACGGCTCAGAGAGAGAAAAGAGAGCTCTTCAATTCCAGTAATAACAGTATTGAAGTTTCCACAAGTGGCTTTACTGTGTAGGACAACAATCACCCACTCTGACACACACACACACACACTCCTCTTGCTCTCTCTTATAATCTCAATGTCTTTCTGAAGACTGTGATTACAGACCACAGCAAGGACAGTAATCGGATCACATTGAACTGCTGTATGATTAATACAAAGCAGCACTGGAGAACACAAGACTTAGGTACGAATAAGTTTAAATCTGTCCTTAGTGAAAGTGAAAAACTCTAATAACGCAGCCAATCACTCACATGGCTTAGCATTCACATCTATAGCGTTAATTTTGATCAAGGTTTTTCTTAAAAAAAGAAAATTGGGGAAAAAAGAAGAAGATGCATGTGTGTGTGGAGCTAGTGGTGGTTTGTTGTTCTTACTTGGTTAGTATTGGCTGAGCTGGGTGTGGGTGTGGCCTCATGCTCCGCCTTCCATGCCTTGTCTCCGCCCCCTGAAGAAAACGGGGCCTCCACCCACTCGTCCCCTGAGTCCTGAAAACAAATAAGGATCAACACAGGACAGAAATGGTTTTGTACGCTACCACAGCTTGCAAAAGCAATAGAAATGTACTGCTACATTTTAGTCGTGCAACCTGAAATACCCGGAGAAAGCTAATTGCTAAACGCAGGGTTAAATGTGGCATTTAAGCACATACTTCAGAGCTGTCACAAGATCCATCTTCCTCTGCATTTTTCTCTTTCTTGGCTTTCTTCTTCTCTTTCTTACTCTTTTTCACTTTCTTTTCTTTTTTCTTTTTCTTGTTTTTCACTGAATGCTCCTGTGTGCAGAAAACAAACAAAATGAGAATCCGATGTGGAGAGAAATTAGAAACTGACATCAAATCTCACCATGTATTGCTAAAGACAACATAAAACTTCTTTCATAGCATTTTAACTTCTACAATATGATATGTACATGTATTAAAAGCAATGACAAATAAGTCGGGGCGTAACTTTATAAACCACGATTTGATTGGATTGTGAAATTTAAGGTACTGTATGATATTATTGGCCAATATGATTTTTCTCTGTCTTTGTAGCATTGGTCAAATCAGATATGGTAACTTTATATTATATTATAATACTTCCATTCAAAGTTTATGGGTCAGTAAGCTATTTTAAGAAATTAATACTTTCATTCAGAAACAGACACCAAATCTCACCTGCTAAAGACAACATGAAACTTCTTTCGTAGCATTTTAACTTCTACAATATGATACAATATTGGACACTATAATATACAATATGTATTCACAGCAATATCAAATAAGTCGGGATTTGACTTTATGAACCAGGATTTGATTGTGAAATTTAAGGCCAATAGGATTTTTCTCTGTCTGTGTGATGTTGGTCAAATCAGATATTATATTAAAATGTAAGGGTCAGTGAGCTATTTTAAGAAATTAATACTTTCATTCAGTAAGAATGCATTAAATTGATCAAAAGTGGCAGCAAAAGCATTTATAATGTCCCAAAAGATTTATATTTCAAATAAATGTTGTTCTTTTGAACTTAAAAAAAGAATCCTGAATAAAAATGATCAGTTTCCACAAAATATGAAGCAGCATAACTGTTTTCAACATTGATAATAATCAGAAATGTTTCTTAAGCAGCATATTAGAATATTAGAATGATTTCTGAAGGATCATGTGACACTGAAGACTGGAGTAATGATGCTGAAAATTCAGCTTTGATCACAGCAATATATTACACTTTACAATATATTCAACTAGAAAACTGGTATATGAAATAGTAATAATATTTCATAATATTTCTGTTTTTACTGTATTTTTAATTCAATAAATACAGTCTTGGTGAGCAGAAGAGACTTCATTAAAAAACATTTTAAAAACCTTACCGACCTGAAGTTATTTTATGAATCATCCTTAATAAAAAAAACATTTCTTGTCGTCTTTAATGAGTTTGACCTCTGACCTGGCCTATCTGCTGCAGTCGCAGGTCAACATCCGGAAGCATCCAGGTGTCTTCCCCCCTGGCCTTCCTCTCGGCCTTCCTCCTCTCCTCTTTCTCATACTTCTCTTTAGCCTACAGAGAGAGAACGAAACAGGAGAAGTGGTGATTTCAGAAAGGAGATAAAGATTACATGCTGTTTAAATTCTAATTACATATTTGCCTGCTGCATCCGTCCGCTACACATGTGCGCTGGAGTGATAAAGGTTTGTCAGGTCGTTTCCTGTCGTATTGTGTGCACAGAGAAAGCCTAACACAGCTGGCAGAGTGTGATGCAGCAATCATGGTTTCTCATGGCCAATTCTGATACCGGTTGCTGATTTATTTGCTCTATAACAGGCCAAACTGGCCTTAAACAACATTGTTGTCGTGTAAACACACCCTTAAAGCAAAAACAGAATAGTCTGACTTTAGATTTGTGAAATTATGCTACATGAGACAACTGCACAAAACAAAAACAGCAGGCGGACTAAATGAAAATGCAAATTCACTCTCCGCCAGTAGGTGGCGCTTAAGGAGCAGCAGTACACAAATCAGCTCTGCGCTTATAAACACTACTTTACACAAAGGTAAGACAAAAAGAAAATGCCATCGAACTTTTCTGAAGACAGCCAGTTCCCTTCTGAGATACATTCATATAAACCTCCACCCCTAATTCAATATTTGTAATTTTCTTGAAATATTTTAAGCATAACAAACAGTATTTTCTCTGCTGACGCGTCTCTGTTCTTCTCTTTGCCTCTATTTTCAGTGTGTCCTGTCCTGTTTTCAGACTTTGTAATATTTCCACACAGGTAACATATTGGGAAATCATTTCAATGCAGTTTGTGTGCAAGTCCGGAACAGAGATCGGACAAAATAAAACGAAAAAATCGTTCCAATTTACGACCGGTGCACCTCTAGATAACACAGACAGACACAGTATGTGTACTGAGATCTAAACACATCCATGGCTATTTTTGGAATAGCATACTACTCGCACTATTTCTTATGATCAAATGTGCAGTATGCCAATAATACAACATAAGTATATTTATTTCTGAGATGACCTCACTGGATTAAACATACACATAGAGAGGACATCTGAACAATCTTAGAAATACAGGTTCTATTTTGACATTAATTGGTCCATGAAGAAACTTTAACATCCATGGAATCTTTCCATTCCACAAAAGGTTCTTTACAGTGGAAAATAATTCTATGTTCTTCACAATAAGAAAAAAAATAATTTTTAGAATGTTCACTGAAAGGTTTTTTGGGGAACCAAGAATGGTTCTTCTATTGCCTCACTGCAAAAAAGCCATTTTGGAATCTTTTATTTTTATTATTTAAAGGTGGTTCAGAGGATCTTTTCGTCGACTGATTTTTTTAAATGAGCGCATGCGTAAGAACAACCCCCCTCCTTCACAGCTCTTTTCGAGGGAACGCCTTCCAAAACTCGAGCAGGAGTATTGGAACACGAGTGTTTACCACCGGCATTCGCTGTGTTATTAAGCCGGGCACACATTTAACGACTAGCTAAAACATTCTAAGACTGTGCTCAACATACAGCGATTGTTTCCTGCTGCTGAAGCAGATTTATATACTTTCACATGGAATTTGAACACCGACTGTAATCGCAGACTGAACGCAACTGGCTCTGACTGGACGCGTTTGAGCGCGATCAGTCATAAGTATCAATTTACATTCATAATCGGCCTTACAATCCACTTAAAGCCACGCACACACTTAGTGGATTCATTATGTCGGACTCACCGCAGGTAACTCATAATCTGCAGTTGTTACTCCTGTCTCCTGACAAAAACATTGCATGCGGCGCCTGTGGAGTGTGGAAAGTTACTGGAGCGCGCAGCCGCGCGTCTCTCACAAGGAACGTCATGGCAGTGATTGACAAACCAGAGGGCCAATCGTTAACGCGATGATCGCGTAAACGATTGGCTGATGTTTTTAAGGCCCTACCTCGTGCACAGATGATGTATATTAATATTCCTTTCAGTGCACCTAATAAATAGTCTTTTATCAGTTAGTAAAGACAGTTTCAAGTAATATTGCAAAAATGTATAAAAACATCCTATTTAGCACCTTTAAGAGTGAATTATTGTTTGAAACATAGCAATGTACAGTATATCGCACACAGTTGCACATCATATATTAAGAAAGCAGTGAATGTGTCATGTGCTAGCATTTCAGACTGACAGTCAAATATCTGTCAATGATAGTCAAAATCAATGATTTTTTAAAGTTTTAATTTTAGTTGATAAAAACCAAAGGAGGAAATCATGTTGAATTACACTGCAGCAACTATAAATACATTTTAAAGGACAGAAAATAAATCAAATGGATCTAAACAGAGCAGCTGCCTGTGTCTGTTATCAGGTGAGGACAGAGTTTACCATCAGCGGCCTGTTAAACAGCGATGTTCATATTCACCTGCTAATCGTCATTACACCTCAGGAGGAAACACATACACCCTGACATTATCCAGAGAGACGGACAGAGAGAGAAAGCTCTAATTTATAGGGTTTTACCAGCACTGAACATTTTCAGAAGATCGCAAATTTCATCCAAATTTAAAGGTGATGCATCTAGAACAGAACTTACTGTAAAAAGGAGGAAAACCCTTTTGTTGATACTCAAAGCCCTTCTTCTACTGTTGTACGCTTTTCATAATAGCTTATATCATATAAACAAATTGCAAATACACTATTATGTCTATTATTAATTAATCACAACTATGTTATCCAAATTTGCACTAAGAGGACAAATCTTGACTGCAAATGCACTAGCGCCCCCTGAAGGTAGTTTAATGTCAGTTCAGCTCAGAACCAACCAGTGACTGAAGCAGGCAGATTAAAGGGTTAGTTCACCCAAAAATGAAAATTCTGTCATTTATTACTCACCCTCATGCCGTTCCACACCGTAAGACCTTCGTTCATCTTCAGAACACAAATTAAGATATTTTTTGATGAAATCCAATGGCTCAGTGAGGCCAATGACATTTCCTCTCTCAAGATCCATTAATGTACTAAAAACATATTTAAATCAGTTCATGTGAGTACAGTGGTTCAATATTAATATTATAAAGCGATGAGAATATTTTTGGTGCGGCAAAAAATACAAAATAACGACTTATTTAGTGATGGCCGATTTCAAAACACTGCTTCAGGAAGATTCGGAGCATAATGAATCAGCGTGTCGAATCAGCTGTTTGGAGCGCCAAAGTCACGTGATTTCAGCAGTTTGGCGGTTTGACACGCGATCCGAACCGCTGATTCGATATGCTGATTCATAACGCTCCGAAGCTTCCTGAAGCAGTGTTTTGAAATCGGCCATCACTATATAAGTCGCTATTTTGTTTTTTTTGGCGCGCCAAAAATATTCTCGTAGCTTTATAATATTAATATTGAACCACTGTACTCACATGAACTGATTTAAATATGTTTTTAGTACATTAATGGATCTTGAGAGAGGAAATGTCATTGCTGGCTATGCAGGCCTCACTAGAGCTTAGATCGGGCCCAACAAATCAAGCCCGACCCTACCCGAGCCTGGCCCGGCCCGACACATTCACTGTAATTATGAGCCCGAGCCCGATTTAAACCCGACCATTTTTAATATGTGGGCCGTTATAACCTGGGGCGGCGGCGCGGCGCCAGATTTTTTTTTAACGCAGGTGCTGCTGTGCTAGATCATTTAGGCTACAGGGGAGAGCTGCGCAGTTATATATATATTATATAAATACTATTAATAAATGAGCAAAAATTGGCCACTCAATATTAAATATTCAATTATTTTAATTACCATAATTAAAGTTTTAGCCTAATTTTAAATTGAACAAGCACAACATTCAGCATTCAATCAAATGAAGACTTCAGATGCAAAAGCCTCTAAATGCCATCTGAAATTCTCTTCTAAAATGAGCATTTTTATCAAGCTCGTATGTTTAGGTTCAGTAATTTCACTTTAATGGCAATTAATAGGTCTTTTTCATTGCCATAAAAGTGAAATAAATGAATATAAACATACAAGCTTGATAAAAATGCTCATTTTATAAGAAAATTTCAGATGGCACATAGAGGCTTTTGCATCTGAAGTCTTCAAATATTCTTAAAGATGAATTATTATTAATAATGTTACTTCAACATATTGTTATTTCAACATAATATGTGTGTGAGCAACAAGCAAGATGTGCATTTGTAAATTCGGTGACAGCGTGTGTTATGAGTTTCAAATGGTGTGTGACCGCAGTGCGCCGGCGCCTCCATGTCATTATTATATTGTCTGCTATATTGCTTTTTATTTATTAAATCCAGGCAATTGGTTGATGAAAAATTTATTAAAATTAAGATATAATTTATACTAAACGAAATTCACTTTAAAGAAAATCTTTCTTCAAAACAAAACTTAAACTTGAAACTAAATGTGCTTATACAGACTCTCTTTTTTTACAAATTGCAGCACATTCATTTAATTCTGAATTTTGCGCATGTAAGTTGAAAGGCATTTGTTTGTGCAAAGTAAAACATATTTGTAACATTGATCAAGTTCATAATTGTGCGTGCATTTATTAATTATTATCTTAATGAATAATACGACAAAGAAGAAGCATGTAAACTGCGTTGTTTGTTTATATAATTTAATGGATCGTAAATGGATCTGAAATTCCGAATGAAGAAACATAAAAATAAATAAAAAATAAACCGTGAACAATGATGAACACAGAAAATGATGGCCTAAGACTATAGGCCTACTACTTTGATATAATTGCCTTCTTCATGTGTCTGTTCATCGTCGAAGTCCCTGTTTTTTTGCTGTCATGCGAGCAGCGTGCCGCATTTAATGCACAAGACAAAGCCAACACATATGTTGTCACTCCCCACGACTAGTTTCAAATGTTTCCATACCTCCGATTTTCCTCCAAACTTGCTCAAAGTTAATTCTCCTTTTTTAATTTTTTTCTTTGCTTCTTCAAGCTCCATGTTGCACTTAAGCTACTGAAGAGTACAGCAGGCACAGCAGGTGTGATGCGTCACGCGTGCGAGACTGCGAGTGCAAGTGGACGAGACGCTGCGCATGACACGTGACGTGCTTTATCAAGGGCCCGACCCGACCCGGCCCGAGGACGGTGGAGGGAAATATCGGCCCGACCCGAGTCCGGGCTCGGGCAGAGAATCTAAGCTCTAGGCCTCACTGAGCCATCGGATTTCAACATAAATATCTTAATTTGTGTTCCGAAGATTAACGAAGGTCTTACGGGTGTGGAACGGCATGAGGGCGAGTAATTAATGACATTATTTTTGGATGAATTAACCCTTTAAGATAATCTGAACTTTACCTAGGATTGTCGGAAGGGGAGAATTGTGCTCAAAAATCAGCCCAATTATCTTGTAGTGTGTGGGTGCTATTTTGAGATGATGATGATGATGATGATTGTGACTACAGGGCCAATTATCAGTAATGTGCCTGTTCCAAAAAATACTGACTTCTTTGTCAATGGAAGAAAAAAAAATATATTTTTGAGTACCTTTTAAATACTGCTTGAAACATACTGATTTCATTTCAAATGTAATTTCATTTTGTATGATCAAATTACATCAAAACTTTTGATTTGTTGTGTATGACGTCGATGTGTACGTGCATTTGATGATGTACACAGATGTCCTGGCATTAACGTTTGATAACAAAAAATTCATTTTCAACACAATTTACAGTATTTTGTCATTATGAAATATTTTATGGGCTTGGCCACCTTTCTTAGAATTAATGACACGTGCTTTAATATTAAATCTGAGATCACCAAATGTGCCTAATAAATGAAATAAATTATTACAATCATGTATGAATGAAGCATCTACTACACAAATACTGACTCCCAGCAGATCTACATAATGAATGTAGCAAAATATTGGCAAAAATGATACATAAATCAGCTCAGATGTTGAGGGATCATGCCTGAAACCAGACATGAAAACAAAATGCAAGAAAAAAGACATACATTCAGAATAAAACGATATATTGATTAAAGTGGAATGTAAACAAATCTGTTAAATGCAACAATCGCTTCTAATTCCTCTAAGTCTTCAAGTCTTAATCTGACTGAATCTATCATTAGACGTGAGATTGAAGTGTTTATTTGTTTTACCTGCTGTAAAACGTGCTCTCTTTCTTCTCTTTTGGACTCTTTTCTAGATTTAATGCTGTTGGAGCTCTCAAAACTCACACCGTACGCTGCCATGATGCTGCCGCAAACGCGGTCTCTCTACTGTCGTAAACATCTTCCGTAATGCGACATAATGCTGCTCGCTTGTTTCCCTCCAGGTGGCGCTGCCGCTGAATTCTCAAACCCTATCGAGCTGCATTCAAATCGTTTTTAGACATTTTAACCATATTACAATAATTTAAAAACAAGGTTTGGGAACTATGTGAGATACGAACAAAATACATGCATTGTTAAAAAGCTTAAATCAACAAAATCAGGCGAAGCACGGTAGGTGTTAGCATTAGCATTATGAAATGATGTGAGTTTAAGGCATTAATTACACAAAATCCGGAGGGGAGACGAGAGAAATACTACAAAAGGTAAAACAAATAAACACTTTAAACAAACGTTGAATTGCTGTGCATGTTGGAGCAACTTCTGAGCTATTACCATGTAACATTTGTCAGTTTCAGCTTAATTATATGCATGCAAATTAATTATGCATATATGCATTAGATAAATGCATGCATTAGATAAATATATGCATTAGATAAATTCATGCATTTATTATTATTATTATTTATGCGCTGGTACATCATCAGCATCATAAATGATGATGGCTAGCAATAGTATCTCTGGGATTTTGACTCTTTTGTGTTCAAATCTGTGTGTATATTATTAATTATTTGGATTTAAGCCAAAGTATGCTCTTAAATGCAAAGAAAAATGGAGAAACTAAGACAAAAATACAAAGATTGTGTAATAAAATTGGGAAATGAAACTTGGGAAGTGTATTAACTTGTGTTATTTTAGACAGGATCATATCTCTACTGTCATCATACAAGAGAGGAACAAACAAGCAGGAGAAACTCCAGGTGTAACAAGTGAAATATATGTAATATGTGTACTATAGTGAAGACAGAGTTTGTTGAAGACATGAGTGATCCAGAACCATGCAGAATGAAGCATGAAGATGCTGAGGAACAAACAGGTTGGTGTCCATTCTTGATTTTATATTGTTGACGATGGAGGAATATTAATGCGTAAAGTTGCATAATATGAGGTTAATCCTCAATGATCCAATAGCAGCCTTTAAATATGTGAGCAGAAGTTGTGTTGAAATGCTGTGAATTTCAGTTTATCATTCATCCTCACTTTTGCCTCACATAACGGTAAAAATATTGAAATAAGATACTACGTAATCATGAATAACATAATAGATATTTTATATGTAAATAACATTTAGAAATTAAAGGTGCAATATGTAATATTTTACAGTAAAATATCCATAAACCACTAGGCCAGTGTTATATATTTTGTTCACTTGAGTACTTATAATATCCCAAATGTTTGCAACTATTTGTAAATCGTGAGAAATTGCAATTTTAACCAAGGCTCCGGGACGTGTGAGGAGTCGCCTGTCAGTTGCGTCATACCCGCGTTACCCTCGGTTTCCGCTTTTATTTTGTAGAAACCATGGAAACACCAAAGACGCTTTAATATTTACATGTTTTAATAGGCAAGGGAACAACTGTTTTGATATATTTATAGACAGAAAACTAATCATTGTTATATAGCTCAACACATTTAGTCTTTAGTCTAAAATCTAATTTTCTTGATTTTTTGCGAGTACCATGCTTTACCATCAGAGAAAAACACTATTTTGTGAAGTAGCTAACATAGCATAATCAGATGCAGCTTTATTTTTAGTAACAGTACATAATTTTCTCCATCATACAATATGTTGTAAAATTAATTGCATGCCATTTATCAACACAAGCCATCCAGCATTTAATATGATATTGTAAAATCGATCTATCTTACTGCAGTGTGTAACAGTGTCTCNGTGATCCAGAACCATGCAGAATGAAGCATGAAGATGCTGAGGAACAAACAGGTTGGTGTCCATTCTTGATTTTATATTGTTGACGATGGAGGAATATTAATGCGTAAAGTTGCATAATATGAGGTTAATCCTCAATGATCCAATAGCAGCCTTTAAATATGTGAGCAGAAGTTGTGTTGAAATGCTGTGAATTTCAGTTTATCATTCATCCTCACTTTTGCCTCACATAACGGTAAAAATATTGAAATAAGATACTACGTAATCATGAATAACATAATAGATATTTTATATGTAAATAACATTTAGAAATTAAAGGTGCAATATGTAATATTTTACAGTAAAATATCCATAAACCACTAGGCCAGTGTTATATATTTTGTTCACTTGAGTACTTATAATATCCCAAATGTTTGCAACTATTTGTAAATCGTGAGAAATTGCAATTTTAACCAAGGCTCCGGGACGTGTGAGGAGTCGCCTGTCAATGGCGTCATACCCGCGTTACCCTCGGTTTCCGCTTTTATTTTGTAGAAACCATGAAAACACCAAAGATGCTTTAATATATTACACGGTTTAATAGGCAAGGGAACAACTGTTTTGATATATTTATAGACAGAAAACTAATTATTGTTATATAGCTCAGCACGTTTAGTCTTATTGTTTGAATCTAATTTTCTTGATTTTTTTGCGAGTACCATGCTTTACCATCAGAGAAAAACTCTATTTTTTTCAAGTAGCTAACATAGCATAATCAGATGCAGCTTTATTTTTAGTAACAGTACATAATTTTCTCCATCATACAATATGGTGTAAAATTAATTGCATGCCATTTATCAACACAATCATCCAGCATTTAATATGATATTGTAAACTCGATCTATCTTACTGCAGTGTGTAACAGTGTCTGACAGCAGCCGCCGAGCGAACGCACAGAGTAACGTTATAACATAATTTTCAACACTCTCAAATATATCTAATATGATAAACAGAGCTGCGTTACCTCATACTCGTGACCGGAAAAGCAGAAGCGGCGCCGGCGACTGTGTCATAATAAAAGTCCTGCTGCTCGTGAGGCGTGTGTTGCGCAATCGCTCCAGCTCCTCGTTCCGCTCCACAACACTCGCTCCTGCTCTGCTTCATACTACAGTAACGTTAATAATCGCATCCATGAACATGATTTCTTCCCGAGTCCTATTCCGATTATTTCCACCGGCTATGATGTGAAGACCACATGTCCCAAGATTCCATGCTCAAACTTGGCATCATCAAGCTACGCCTTGTTTTGAATAGGCCTCTAGCGACATTCTAGCGGACAGGAAATCTTACATACTGCACCTTTAATGAGGATCAATAAATAAACACTGATACAAAAAACAAGAAAATGACATTTATTTATTATGACTGATTTTATTTGACATGCACTACATGGAGTGATGCACACAGTGGCGCGCTGTTTAGGACGGGTTCTTCTTGAAGAGTTGCTAACAATGTGATTTATTCACATAATTCTCTTTCTTTTAAAATGTAAATGTCAGCATTATCATATATGTCTCAGGTAAAACAAGAGCTTATTGATGAATGAATTGATGAATTTTTGCTAGTTTCAGCCCGACGCAGTTATCATTTCCACGTCCTGCACCACGTTGTTTAAATAGCAAATGCATTTGCGCCCATTTGTGCACCCATGCACAAATATGATATTGTAAACTCGATCTATCTTACTGCAGTGTGTAACAGTGTCTCACAGCAGCCACCGCGCGAACGCACAGAGTAACGTTATAACATCATTTTCAACACTCTCAAATGTATCTAATATGATAAACAGAGCTGCGTTACCTCATACTCATGACCGGAAAAGCGGAAGCGGCGCCAGCGACTGTGTCATAATAAAAGTCATTGTTGGGGTGTTGCTATTTTAAGGCAACTGAAATAGACTGCGCCATTGACCAACTGAAACCTAGTCTAAAGTCAATGGCGCAATATCTGTTTTGTTATTTAAATAGCGCGTTAGTAATATGCGCCTATATGCTGATTGTTACACACACAGGGACACGCAGCAGTACACAAACATGCCAAATATTAAAAATAAAAAGGATCACAATGTAAAAGTTTATTATTGTGTGCATAAAGATAAACATGCTTTGGTGGAATCCGGCTTTTCCCGTAGATGGTCTGCTCACACACTTTAACCTCGCACACGAGCAGATCCGTTTCCTCACTAGAGAAGCGTTCAGTTTTTCCGCTTGCAAATTCCGCCATGGCGCGAGCGCAACTGGCATTTAAAGGGAATGGGAGATGAGACTCTGATTGGTTTATTGCACGTTACGCCCAAAACACACGCATTACTAATTAAGAGACTAGGGACAACCCTTTTAGACCATGCACCAGGTGCGCAGACAATTTTTCCCATCGTTAAACTATCAAAAGTGGATTCGGACACGCGTCTAAGTGCACTTGCGCCGTGTGCGCTTTAGACCATGCGCTGAGATCGTTAAAATAGGGCCCTGTGAGTGTGTGTTAGAAATCAGGAATGGTGAGAGAACATTGTGCTTGGTATGTTTTTTGTCTTCAAACCAAACTTGTGTTTTCAGCTGACAAAGTTTAAATCCCGTCCTGCTAGTGTGCTTCCCATTAGGTCAGTAGGCGGAGAGTAGACGGCCTTTTATGTTTGTTCGAACACATTCAACCACATGAGTGTTTCCAATATGAAAACAATCCAATCAAATGCGTTTTCGACTACCTCTGTAAGTTATCGTAAGTGGACAATCTCAAAACGTTTCAGACCCCGCTTACACCTGTGTTTAGCGCCGTCCACTTGTGATCCGATCAACCAAAACACATCTTAATACCAGGTGTAAACAGAGCCTAAGTTTAATGGTGCACCGCAAAAATATTTAGCAGTGCGTAAGTTGTAATTTTAATTCAATTCAATTCAATTCACATTTGTTTGTATAGCGCTTTTCACGAAACATGTCGTTACAAAGCAGCTTTACAGAGAATGCATGTCAACATTACAATTTAGAGAATGCAGTTTGCTAATAATGTCATAATTTAGGCAATTAATTTACACTGTTAGCAGTTTAATTGAAGATAGAAACAATGAGCTCCTAGAAATAATCAATTACATATTAACAATAATTAGGATATAAAGAAATTCGGTGCATGTTGATCCAGATGTTGCGTCATCGGAAGTCCTCACAGGAGTTGGCGCCGTCTCTTCTAATTTTAGCACATCAAATACATGATACATTTGTTTATTGAACTGATTTATTATGGAGTTATTTTGTGTGTGTGTTCATTGTAGACTTGACAGACATAAAAGAAGAAAGTGAAGAGCTGAATGAAGTGGAGGAGAAACATCCATATCAGGAACCTTTCATGACATGTTCAGAGACCGAGAAGAACGTCTCGCTGAACAAAACTCAAAGAACCGAAGCCAAAAACTCCTTCACGTGCCCGCAGTGCGGAAAGAGCTTCACACGAAGAGACAGCCTTAAGGAACATCTAAGAATTCACACGGGAGAGAAACCCTTCAGCTGTCACCACTGCGAAAAAAGTTTCACGCGTAAAGAGAGCCTGAAGTATCACTTGCGAATTCACACCGGAGAGAAACCATACATGTGCCACCAGTGTGGAAAGAGTTTCACTTTTAAAAACAACCTCAAAGTTCACGTGAGAATCCACTCCAAGGACAAGCTGTTCATCTGCCCTCAGTGCGGAAAGGGCTTAACGTGTAAAAAAGGCCTTAAGGATCACATTAGGGTGCACACCGGAGAGAAACCTTTCAAATGCCATCGCTGCGGAAAGACGTTCAAGTGGGCGCACAGCCTCAATAACCATCTGCATTCTCATTCTGGGTTGAAGCCTTTTAACTGCGTTCATTGTGGTGAAGGTTTTACTTCATCATCCATTCTGAAAAACCACTTGAAGGTTCACACAAACGAGAGGCCGTATGTGTGCTCCTTGTGCGGAAAGAGTTTTATATGGCCAGGCAATTTTAAGGAGCACCAGAAAAGACACACTGGTGAGAGAGATCATGTGTGCTTTGAGTGCGGCAAGACTTTTACCACAGCGAAACGATTGAAGGAGCACCAGAGAATTCACACGGGAGAAAAGCCATACAAGTGCCCGCATTGTGACAAGAGCTTCACTCAGTCTGGATCGCTGAAAGTTCATGAGCGCGTTCATACTGGAGAGAAGCCGTACCACTGCCCATCATGTGGGAGGAGTTTCTCTCAATTAACAAATCTTGTCACGCATATTAATAAGCATTGCAAGAAATCATCACAGTGAGAAGGTATTTTCATGTCCAAGTGGATTACGTGGGATGAACGAAAAGTGTTTCTCCTAAGCCAGTTCTTACAGTGTAAATAAGGTCATTTTCATGAATACAAGGTTTGCAGACTGGGTTGTGCTTGCTTCATTAAAGGATTAGTTCACTTTCAAATAAAATTTTTGCTGATAATTTAATCACCCCCATGTCATCCAAGATGTCCATATCCTTCTTTCGTCAGTCGAAAAGAAATTAAGGTTTTTGATGAAAACATTCCCGGATTATTCTCCTTATAGTGGACTTCAATGGCCTCCAGACGGTTGAAGGTCAAAATTACAGTTTCAGTGCAGCTTCAAAGGGCTTTAAACGATAACAGATGAGGAATAAGGGTCTTATCTAGCGAAACGATCAGTCATTTAAAAAAAAAAATACAACTGTTTAGCCTCCTGAGACCCAGAAGAAAACGTTTTTTGAATTTAGTTTTTTTTTCACGTCATTATATTGTTTAGAGCATAAGAAACAAATTAAAAAATAACATTTTTGAAAAATTATATTTTATTCATATGTTATGCTATGTCCTCTGTAGTGGACACCAGGACTAAGTTGTTTAAAAAATAAAATGGCATGAAAGGACATGTATAGGCAAAAACAATGAGATTTTTTTTTTTATCACCAATTAATTTTTAGGCTTCAGGATTGTTTTTAACCAAACTTTGTATAAAGATGATTCTCAACTATGTTATGAAAGATATAATGGAATTAATAGATATACCATTTTATTTTATGCAATATGTGGGTAAAATAGTCATACATGGATTTTCCCATTCAATACAATGCACCTATACACTGTATCTAATTTGCATATTAATGTGTTCTTGGAGAAACATGTAATGAAAAAAGAAGTGTAATAATGGGAGTAATAATTGGCAACATTTTCATAATAATATTTAAGAATTAATAGGAATATTTATATACAATTTCTTTCCCTATTCACTTGTTGTGTCTCCTAAAATGCCTGATAAACATGATTTAAGTCCTGGTGTCCTCTACAGAGGTCATGTATGAAATCAATGTCCTGTTTCCTAACAGAACGTCATATTTTGATTTGAAACCCAATACATTTTCCTGAGGTGTTAATTCATAAACAATTTGAAAATTAATCTGATTTAAATGATAATTACAAAATATTATCATATTTCCATAAGAATGCTAATTTTCATTTTCAGTCATATTTAAAGACCTAGAAGCTGTTGTTGACATGGCGAAACCTCTAAACATTTGGTATCTCTGCAAAGCCCTGAATGTGCTCTTTACAGGACAAAACTGTGACATGTACATTGTCAGAGAAAATCACTAAAATATAATGTCCACTACAGAGGACAGAAGTCTATTCCTGGGTCCCAGGAGGATACGCTTTATATAAGCAAACGATCGCCTTACGAGTGCTTCTTATGGAACGAACGCAGCACCAGTTCCATTTTTTCCGTAAGTAGAATAGGGAAGGCGTAGGACATACAGCGTAAACTTTTTGAAGAATACGAAAGTGCGGTTTTGGCGGAAGCACGTGCAAAACCTTGTTCCTCGTTTTAAAGCCCTTTGAAGCTGCACTGAAACTGTAATTTTGACCTTCAACCGTTTGGAGACCATTGAAGTCCACTATAAGGAGAATAACCCTGGAAACCTTATTTTCTTTTCAACTGAAGAAAGAAAGACACGAACATCTTGGATGACAAGGGGGTGAGTAAATTATCAGGAATTTTTTATTTGAAAGTGAACTAATCCTTTAATGTCATTAATTTATGTTAAAAAGGGGTAACCCTTTTTGAGAATAGATCTGAATTTAAACCATTAAAGTGTAAAAAGGTGAACTCAACATTTTTTATTTTAGTAAAAAAATATATTTTACAAAATAATTTGGACTAGAAAATCAAAGTCAAGACTGCATCCGAAATCGCATACTTCTCTACTATATAGTAGGCCATAACAGTATGTGACAAAAGAAGTATGTTCAAACTCGCATTACTCATTAAAGAGTAGGCAAAAAATACCTGGTTGATCTACTACTTCTGGAGAGATTCTGAAGTGTGCATTTGATGGAGGCCACGGGAGTGGGTTTGTGAATGGCGGTGACGCGACGCAACTGGCTCTGGTAGGTCACGTGATAAGGGCAACATGGTGAATGTCGTACATTCATACTACACACACTCATATATAGAACATACATGAAAGTAATTACTTATTCAAAATATGTACCTACCCAAGGGAGTATGGAGTACGCAGCCCATATGTCTCGCCAAGTTATGTTCCAAATTTGAACTTGATATCACAAAAATTGTGCCAGCTAAAAGGTTTTAAAGAACTGATTCCATGGTAACAAAATGTCCAATTTTTAAACAGTTTTCACAGGATGAATTTTGAGTGTTTAAGCTTTTGAATGATATCTAATTTATGTGATTTTTTTTTTTAAAGGGGCGGGACTATGATAGATAACAGGCTATATGTGTTGTGTAAAAAATGCTGATTGTACATGAAAATTAAAATGGAAAAACATGCAAAATGAAGTGTCTTTTGAGTATTGAGTGACCTGCTTTATGAATTCAGTGAGCAAACTGTTTACACCAAGGATAACTATGATGATAACGATAAAGGTTTAGTTTTAAAAATCGTTCTAAATATAAAAGAACAGCGAAATACATACCACCACAGCTATAATAATGGCACAGAGAAACGATATCGTTAAAATCTCTTTCAGAACGATTTTTTTTTTTTTTTACAGCCAATGAACAATAAAAACATTGAAAGCCAATCAGAATCCATACGCTTTAAAGAGCTCGTGCATTTAAAGTGACAGAAGACAAAACTGCAGTGCGCGCTCAGAATAAACATCGATACCGTCCACTGGTGTGGACGCTAATATAGTTATAGTTATTGTTCTTGGTGTGAAAGGACCTTAACTCTTGCATTCCATTTTATTTATTATTATTTTACATTCCCAGCACTTCAGTTGTGATCTAATATTAGTCTTAGCTTGCACATGCACAGTAATAAGCATAGAAGCTATAGCTCCGCATTTACATTTCTGAAAGCAAAATCATTATCTTTTACTGCATTCGGTAATGGTTTAGCTAAATTTTTGACGATAAATAAATACTCCTGACAGCTCCTGTAATGCATGTAAATTCATAAATGCTGGTTTGAGAAACTGGTCATTAAACATCTTAATGTGGCACACTAAAAAAAAAACTGTAAAAAGTACAAAAACTTAAATAATTTAAGTTGATATGGAGGTGAATTCAGGTTGATCGGGACATTTGTCCTAGTCATCTCAATGGAAAAAAGTGTCTGAATTCACCCCTATGTCAGGTCAAGTAACGTTTATTTATATAACGCTATATAGTAAAGGCCACAGATTGCTAGAGGAAAACTGTCAGTCAGCAAATGAATAAATATAAGAATACGGTTTATTGTTGTTTTATAAGAATCATGATTTGACTAATTCAAAATAAGCTAAATTTATTTCAAAGACAGTTTTCACAGGATAAATTTTGAGTGTTTAAGCTTTTGAATGATATCTAATTTATGTGATTTTTTTTTTAAAGGGGCGGGACTATGATAGATAACAGGCTATATGTGTTGTGTAAAAAATGCTGATTGTACATGAAAATTAAAATGGAAAAACATGCAAAATGAAGTGTCTTTTGAGTATTGAGTGACCTGCTTTATGAATTCAGTGAACAAACTGTGTACACCAAGGATAACTATGATGATAATGATAAAGGTTTAGTTTTAAAAATCGTTCTAAATATAAAAGAACAGCGAAATACATACCACCACAGCTATAATAATGGCACAGAGAAACGATATCGTCGAAATCTATTTCAGAACGATTTTTTTTTTTTTTTACAGCCAATGAACAATAAAAACATTGAAAGCCAATCAGAATCCATACGCTTTAAAGAGCTCGTGCATTTAAAGTGACAGAAGACAAAACTGCAGTGCGCGCTCAGAATAAACATCGATACCGTCCACTGGTGTGGACGCTAATATAGTTATAGTTATTGTTCTTGGTGTGAAAGGACCTTAACTCTTGCATTCCATTTTATTTATTATTATTTTACATTCCCAGCGCTTCAGTTGTGATCTAATATTAGTCTTAGCTTGCACATGCACAGTAATAAGCATAGAAGCTATAGCTCCGCATTTACATTTCTGAAAGCAAAATCATTATCTTTTACAGCATTCGGTAATGGTTTAGCTAAATTTTTGATGATAAATAAATACTCCTGACAGCTCCTGTAATGCATGTAAATTCATAAATGCTGGTTTGAGAAACTGGTCATTAAACATCTTAATGTGGCACACTAAAAAAAAAACAGTAAAAAGTACAAAAACTTAAATAATTTAAGTTGATATTAAGCTTTCCTGTAGCTCAGTGGTTAGAGCATGGCACTAGCAATGCCAAGGTCATGGGTTCGATCCCAGGGATTGCACATACTCAGATACAAATGTATAGTATAATGCAATGTAAGTCGCTTTGGATAAAAGCGTCTGCCAAATGCATAAATGTAAATGATAAATGTAAATGTGATATGGAGGTGAATTCAGGTTGATCGGAACATTTGTCCTAGTCATCTCAATGGAAAAAAGTGTCTGAATTCACCCCTACGTCAAGTAACGTTTATTTATATAACGCTATATAGAAAAGGCCACAGATTGCTAGAGGAAAACTGTCAGTCAGCAAATGAATAAATATAAGAATACGGGTTATTGTTGTTTTATAAGAATCATGATTTGACATTCAAAATAAGCTAAATTTATTTCAAAGACACTTTCTAAGTAATTTGTCTTTTAGTCAAATATTTTAATACAGAAGCAGAAACAGATTTTAAAATAGATTTCAAAGGTGATGATCCTGCAGTTTGTCTGTTGATGCCAACGAAATGCGAATAATGTGCAGAAGATGTTTCATTTCTGTCAGAATATTGACAGGAATCAAAGTATTCCAAGATAATCTGGAAGAATGAATTGCACACATGAGCCGACTGTTTTTAGTGAATCGCCTAATTCACAAATAATTGACAGCTGATTCTTTTAGTGAATCAGATCAGTAAACCCGGCTAACGGGGAACGCTCTGACAAGGTTCTCTCAGTTATGAACAAACATTCTTTCAGTAACGTTAATAGAATGTTTTAATTCAAAGTTAAGCTCTCAGAAAAAAGGTACAGTGGAGGTACAATTTTGTTCCTTGGGGAACAAAACGTATAACTGTACCTTTAAAAGGTACACAATTGGTCCTTATGGTATAATTATACCATTGTTTTGCTCTACCTAGAGGTTCAAAAATTTACCTTCAAGGGTACCACCCCAGTGACGGCCACTTGTACCTTAAAAAGGTGAAATTTTGTACTTTTTGTTTTTTGAGATTGTATATGGTCTTTAACATTGTCCTCAAAACATTAGCACATTTTTCACCACACTGATCGCAGCTAAAAGGCTCAGATGATTGTTGAAATTGTGTGCCCAATTAAAACTCTTTCCACACTGAGTGCACCTGAAGGGCTTTACGCCAATGTGAATCCTTGTGTGGTTCTTCAAGCCTTCGTTACGAGTGAAAGCGCTTCTGCACTGATGACATATGAACAATTTCTCTCCAGTGTGAATTCTTTCGTGACTATTGAGGTGTATATGTACACACACACGTACACACACGTACACACACACACGTACACACACAACATACCAGTTCCTTAAAGAGAAGGTAAAAAAGATTTTAAAAATGGAAATTATATTTAAAAATAAACAGAAAAAAAAACATATAGTTCAAGCAAGATATTTAGCCAATCAAATAAAAATTATTGTACAATTTTCTCCCATTAAAATGTAATTGTGTTGAATGGGGGAACGAAGATGGACCAATTTAGTTTCATGGCTGATTTGAACAAATTAAAATTGCTTGTATATGCAAATATAGAACTTTTATTTTTTATTGAGACAAACCAATAAACAAACAGAATTTTAAATCAACGATAAGCACATTTTGCTTGACACATGAAGATCTAGAAGAAGAAATCAAACATAAATGATTTATTAAAAAAATAGTAAGAAAAACAAATCCCACAAAAACTGAATATTTCTGTCTTTTGTCTTCATCATAACTCACAATGAGACCCTCCTTATATATATCATATTGAAGAAACTGAAACCAATAAATGTAAAATAAAAAAGCATAAATATGGGAATGACTGTCTATGAAATTCAGTTTTGCTACTGTCCAATCAAAAAATTACATGCAATAAAATTGCTTGTAATGCACTTTTATAGTATGGAGATATTAAAGTATGAAAGAAAGAAAATCAAATAAGCAACACAGAAGATCTCTGAATTAAAGGGATAGTTCACCCAACAACAAAAAAAAAATTTACTCACAAGCGTCTTCACAGAACATACAGCGACAAAGTGTTTGAGCAGGGCTTAAAGTGTTAGTTCACCCAAAAATGAAAATTCTGTCACATGTTCATGTGACTACAGTGGTTCAACCTTAATATTGTAAAGCGATGAGAATACTTTTTGTGTGCCAAAAAAACAAAATAACTTTATTCATCAATATCTAGTGATGGGCGATTTCAAAACACTGCTTCATGAAGCTTCGAAGCTTTACGAATGTTTTGTTTCGAATCAGTGGTTCGGAGCGCGTATCAAACTGCCAAAATCACACCCCCATTGGTGAACCATTGAAACTTCGAAACACTTATGACGTAACGAAGCCTTGTTTACTGAAAACATGTGACTTTGGCAGTCTGATACACGCTCCGAACCACTGATTCGAAACAAAAGATTTGTAAAGCTTCATGAAGCAGTGTTTTGAAATCGCCCATCACTAGATATTAAAGTCGTTTTTTTTTTTTATTTGGTGCACAAAAAGTATGTAAGCACTTCATAACATTAAGGTTGAACCACTGTAGTCACATGAACTGTTTTGAATATGTTTTTAGTAGCTTTCTGGGCATCTGAAAGTGTTAATTATCTTGCCGTCAATGCAGGCCTCACTGAGCCATCGGATTTCATCAAAAATATCATCATTTGTGTTCTGAAGGTGAACGAAGGTCTTGCGGGTGTGGAACAACACGAGGGTGAGTAATTAATGACAGAATTTTCATTTTTGGGTGAACTAACCCTTTAATATGATCCCTTCACCTAAACTCCCTTCGATGAACAACACGACAACTTGACTCCACATTCGACTTTTCTGAATCGAAAGCTCGACTTGGTTTGATCTGAAAATGAATACTGCTCACTGTGACAACTTTGGACAATGTTTTTTATGAGTACACAAACTTCCTGATCGGGAGAATCTCCTCCCACATAGAGCGCAGTGGTACGGCTTCTCTCCGGTATGAACTCGCTCATGTGCTTTCAGGGAACCCGCTCTGCCGAAACTCTTCTCACAACGGGAGCACTTGTAAGGCTTTTCTCCAGTATGAATTCTCAAGTGCGTATTCAAGTGTCCGACTCTCATGAAGCTCTTCCCGCACTCTAAACACACATGATCTCTCACGCTGGTGTGTATTTTCTTGTGCTCATTTAAATGGCTCAGCCGTGAAAAACTCTTTCCACAAATATCACACAAGTGAGGCTTCTCTTTTTCATGAGCGTTCAGCTGTTTTATAACCGCTACAGTGTGAGAGCGCAGGTGATCGTTGCGCTGATTTGGCTGTCTGAAACTCTTTCCACACTGATGGCATGTGTACGGCTTTTCTCCAGTGTGAATTAGTATGTGCCTTTTTAAATCTGCTTTTTGTATGAAACTCTTGCCGCATTGCGGGCATGTGAAAGGTCTCTCTCTGATGTGAAGTCTTGTTTGGTGGTTCTTCAGGTTACTGGGATGTCTGAATCTCTTTCCACACTGAGGACAGGTGTACGGTTTCACTGTAGTGTGAACTCTTAAATGTTCCTTAAGGTTGCTTTTGTGCGTGAAGCTCTTTCCACATTGAGGGCATGTATGCGGTCGCTCTCCAGTGTGAATTCGTATGTGACTAGTAAAACATCCTTTTCGTGTGAAGCTCTTTCCACATTGAGGGCATGTATATGGTCGCTCTCCAGTGTGAACTCGTATGTGACTAATAAAATATCCTTTGCGTGTGAAACTCTTTCCACATTGAGGGCAGGTGAAGGAGTTTTTGGCTTCAGTTCTCTGAGTTCTGTCCTGAAAGCAATTCTTTTCAATCTCTGACCACATTTTTCCAGTATGTGGATTTTGGTGCTGATGTATCTTCTCCACATCATTCAGTTGTTTTTCCTCCTTCACTTCGTTCAGGTCTAGAAATTAACATTTTAAATCATTAAAATCAATTATTCTGCTTATACTACGGTCACCACACCTCATGACATTGTTCACATGTTGTATTTCAAGACATTTGTCAGGTTTTCGTCCTTAAAATGCTCTTGTGTGTGGGACTAGTTTCTTATGCATCTCATCCCACACCTCCATTGTTAATTCCAAAACTTCATTTTAGAGCTAGCAATGGAGGCTTGAGCCATAATGCAGTTATTAGAGAGAGAGAGAGAGAGAGAGAGAGAGATTAAGTCTGTGTGAATTATCTGTGCGTCTCCCAACAGTGTTCGGCAGTAGCAGTGTCTCTACTAATAGCGAAAATGTAAGTTTATCTGCTTCAAGAACAGTAATGTGGTCAAAACCTGCCTGGAACTACTTTATTATTTAACTGCACACTTTAGAACATTCGTCAACCAATCAGATTCAAGCATTCAACAGTTAAAAAAAAAAAAAAAAAAGGTTCATTGGGGTTCTATATAAAACTCTAGTGTTCATAACTCAATTTTAAAGAACATTTTATGCAAAAAAAAGTTCTATATCCATGATCCATCTTATTTTAATGTAAGAGTGGTGTGACCATTTGTAAACTGAATGTGTCTGTCTTCCAGTGTCATTCACTTCCAGTTATATTTGAGCTCTAACCACTGAGCTTTCCTGTAGCTCAGTGGTTAGAGCGTGGCACTAGCAATGCCAAGGTCATGGGTTCGATCCCAGGGATTGCACATACTCAGATACAAATGTATAGTATAATGCAATGTAAGTCGCTTTGGATAAAAGCGTCTGCCAAATGCATAAATGTAAATGTAAATATTTAGCGGTACAAAACAGCTCGTTATGCTGCTTGATATTGTAGACTTGTGCTTCTTACATTATGTATTGTCGTTATTTGTAGCACGAATAGTTTTACCGTTTAATTCTTCTAGTCATTTACCTATAGTGGCAAATGAATCAAAAGTCTCGCGCATTCTCAGAAAATAGTTTACTTCTACATTGAAAAATGAGATGGATAGGGAGAAATGTCTTTATTAGCAGTCAACAATGAAGAATCATGAATGGACACCAACCTTTTTGTTCCTCGGTATCTTCACGTTTTATGTCCTCTTTAATAAACTCCATTTGTACCGCAGTACAGCACAGAGATACACCTAGTTTCTCCTGCTTGTTTGGATGCACTTCTAGCCTTGATGGTGAGAATATTCCCAGCATTTCTTGCGGAATTATTTTGGAAGAGCTGTGATCACTCTGAAACATAAGAGACCTAAGAGAAGAAACATAAATCCCACAAAAATTATAAACTCATTATGAGGCCACTCAGATATCTACCACAATTTGAAGAAACTGCAAACAATTAATGTAAGAATTTTTTAAAAATTAAAGCAGAAATACAGAAATAAATATATAAATAACAGATCAGTTTCATCAGTTTGTCTACACAGGCTAAAGCATTTCCATTAATGTGCGTTTTAAGACTGATGAATAAAATGTCTTCTAGGCCCAATATAATGACAAAACTTAAAGTATGCTGTGCTGACAAATCTTTATTTAATCTGCAAGCAAAGAATATTTTTAAAAATGCCATCGTTTATTTATTTATTTAAAATAGCTTAAGTAAAATAATGCTATTTTATAATCTACTTAATTAGAAAAGTAGAACATACATCGATGCCCAAACTAAATTTCCCCAAAATGATCAATGAAGTAAATTATTCATTTACCCATTTAAAATTGACTTTATACATAAAGATGACAGATATTCTCTGCACTGTAGTGCAGTAAAAATGAATAAATGTGCTAGTAAAAATATTTGCTCATTAATATAACTATACTTAATCACTAAATATAACTGACAGCTATGAATTATGCATATATTCACAAAAGTCCCTCACGCTGTACGCTGCCATGTTGTTGCCGCAAACATGCTCACAACTTTGCATGGAGCAGCTAATCATCCCTTATCTTCCTCCGGGGGACGCTGAATGACTCCGAAAACCGAAATCTCATTGAGCAGCACGCAAACATTTTTGTCTCACAGTTTAGTTTTCCAGACACAGCGAAACTCTTGTCACAATATGAGCACTTGTAAGGTTTTTCTCCAGTATGAATTCTCTTCCTACAGTCACAACACACATGATCTCTCACTTCATTATGTGTTTTCTGGTGCTGTTTAAAACTGTTCAGTCGTGAAAAACTCTTTCCACAGAGAGAACACACATAAGGCCTCTCGTCTGAATGAACTTTCAGGTGTTGTTTTAGATTTGATGATCAAGTAAAATCTTTACCACACTGATCACAGTTAAATGGTTTTTGTCCAGAGTGAATGTGTAGATGAACACTGAGACCTGATCCACAAGGAAAACTCTTTCCACAATGAGTGCATGTAAACGTTTTTTCTCCAGTGTGAATTCTTATGGTTTGCTTTCAGACTGAAACTCTTTCCACACTGAGAACAGGTATATGCCTTTTTGGATTTTGTTCTTTGAGTTTTGATGCTCTGCTTTTCCTCGTCTGTTTCATTCAGTTCACGTTTTTTCGGTTTCATCTCCATCCAGTCTAAAATAAATATTTTAGGCGGTTAAAATAAGTTCAAGTGTGAACTGTGATCACTGTGTTTTCATTCAATCTGCATTTAAAAAGTACAGGACCATCATGTTTAACTGAGCTGCTGAAAAGCCAATAGTTACATGTTTTCACCTCATTCATTATGGTGATGTCTGAGATCTTCTGGCACATTTTATTGGTGTGAACAGGCTGAAACAAACTACAGCATCATCACCACATTCACTTCAGTTCTTGTCTTTGCTCTTTCACTTCCATCTGATCTGAAATAAACATTTTAAGTAGTTAGAATCAATTCAAGAAGGATAAATGTGTAAATTAAAGTGAACCCTGATTTAATAACAGAAAACAAGAGATCATGTATCTATCAAATATCAGTTCTTTGATGAACCAAAGGATAATTCTGTTATTTTCATAGTCAAAATGTGGAAGAAAACTGCTGTACAAGATTATGATCAAAGTACATTTATGTCATATAGCCCTAGATTTGTTTTGCTTATTTTTCATAGCTCTTATGATTGGTAACTAACAATATATACAAACTAACCCAGGTAAAAAAGCACTTCTAAAATGTATTTGCAGTGGTAACTAAATACATTTTTAAAATACAGAGACAGTATATTAAAAGCACATTATAGTTCATATTTCATGGTGTCTCAAAAAATAGCACATTTGAGTACATTTAGATGTTCTTAACATTATCTTAAGAAGTACTATAGAAGAATTTTTAGTATATTAAGTACAAAATTAGTGCGCGAAAATAGAGCACTTTAAGCACATTATAGAAATGTCCTTTTTTTTCACCTGGGGTATATTAAATAAAATCAGACTAGCAGTTTGTGGTTCTCTATCGTTATTGAACAAACAAACACTCCAGTTGGTCCGTTTTGCAACATGATTGAATTAAAATCACAGCTCTACATACCTGACATGCTGGAGAGCTTTTACCACACATCAATGCATCCAGATGTTATTTAATAATTCCTGAAGTAGCTTTTCCCTCCGTTACGACAAATGCAGCAGACTAAAGTTGTTAGCAGTTAACAATAAATATTATCAACAAAACGCGTATGGGGAGGAACTGAGTAAACTTAGTCTCATGACACACAACAGCAGATTCGACTAGAAACAGGTACAGTTCAGATATCTGAAAATATAATTTTGAGTTTAGACTAGTCAAAACGTTATGAGATACCTTGAATCATTTCATTAAGCAACAGAAGTTTTATTCAATGATGTTGGACTTGATGTGGCACTGCAAAGGCTTGAAAGGCATGCAAGTTTTTTCATTGATGGAAAAAAAAAAGAGTTTACATTTATAAAACAAAACATTTAACAACAATGCACCTATTATCATCAGAATACAGAGAAATAAATAATTTGCTAATGAGAAAAAAAGATGAATAAGAAAGAAAAGAGGAAAAAGAACATTAATTTATACATCATTTGGAAATTAAAGGCATTGCAAAATTAAGTTGTTCTTGCTTTCTTATTTACTGAAAATGAAATAGTGTTGAGATACTTAAAAACTGGTTTGTTGTTTGGTGAACTTGCATTTGTGGATATATTAAAAAAAAATTACATATATAACAAAGCAATCATTTTCTTTAGCAAAGTCAATTCATAAAAAACAATGTCTTTTATGGTAACATCTGACAGGAAATTAACATTGATATAATTTTTTCAATAGTGACAGTCCAAAAATACATGAAAGACTATTTTTTTGTGTCAAATCTTGTATCAATATCAGTTTTACATATTTTTACAAAACGTTTGACATGATTAAAATTAGTTCATTCATTTGAAAGTTACTTCTTTTACTTTGTTAATACTTTCTTAATTTTGTTATATGGTCCCAATCTTTTTCCAACTTAGATTTTCTATATGATATTGTGCTTTAAGGAAAAACTCCATATTTTATCTCACACAATTTACTTGAATGTATCTGACATGAAACCAATGTTGCTCAATTACCACAGCACACCTTCAGGGGTCTAGAGGAGTCCATGCCTCGACGGGTCAGGACTGTTTTGGCAGCAAAAGGGGGTCCAACACAATATTAGGAAGGTGGTCATAATGTTATGTCTGATCGGTGTATATTCATATGAGTGTGAAGGCTTGATAAACGTCTAAAACTCTTTTCACACTGAGTACAGTGGTACGGCTTCTCTCCAGTATGAAGTCGCTCATGTGATTTCAGGTTTCCAAACTGAGCAAAACTCTTGTCACAAGATGAGCACTTGTAAGGTTTTTCTCCAGTATGAATTCTTTGGTGCCGTTTCAGTTGGGCAGTTGTAGTTAAGCTCTTCCCACAGTCACAACACACATGATCTTTCACTTTATTATGTGTTTTCTGGTGCTGTTTATAACTGTTCAGCAATAAAAAACACTTTCCGCAGAAAGAACACACATAAGGCTTCTCATCTGAATGAACTTTCAGGTGTTTGTTTAGATGTGATGATGAAATGAACTTTTTATCACACTGATCACAGTTAAATGGCTTTTCTCCAGAGTGAATGCGCAGATGATGTCTGAGATCTGATGTACGAGAAAAACTCTTCTCACACTGAGTACAGTTGTAAGGCTTCTCTCCAGTGTGAACTCGCTCGTGTGATTTCAGGTTTCCAGTTAGAGTGAAACTCTTGTCACAATATGAGCACTTGTAAGGTTTTTCTCCAGTATGAATTCTTTGGTGTCGTTTCAGTTGGGCGGGGGCAGTAAAGCTCTTCCCACAGTCACAGCACACATGATCTCTCACTTCATTATGTGTTTTCTGGTGTTGTTTGAAACTGTACAGCCATGAAAAACTCTTTCCACAGAAAGAACACCTATAAGGCTTCTCATCTGAATGAACTTTCAGGTGTTGTTTTAGATTTGATGACGAATTAAAATCTTTACCACACTGATCACAGTTAAATGGTTTTACTCCAGAGTGACGGAGCAGATGATGTCTGAGACCAGATGCTTCAGAAAAACTCTTTCCACACTGAGTGCACGTAAACGGTTTCTCTCCAGTGTGAATTCTTAAGTGTGTCTTTAGGTTTGCTTTCAGACTGAAACCCTTTCCACACTGAGAGCAGGTATATGCCTTTTTGGATTTTGTGCTTTGATTTTTGATGCTCTGCTTTTCCTCGTCTGTTTCATTCAGTTCATGTTTTTTCGGTTTCATCTCCATCCAGTCTAAAATAAATATTTTAGGTGGTTAAAATAAGTTCAAGTGAACACTGATTTTACAGAAGAAAGCAATATAGTATCAAGTATCTGATCTTTGATGTGCTAAAGGTTAGTCATTAATCCATTTAAAATGTGGATGACAACAGCTATTCAAGATTATGTTCATTTAGATGCACTTTCTATATCATTTATCATCTCTAATTTGTTCATTACGTCACAGCCACCAAATCTGTTAAACTGAAGCTTAACCTAAATGTTTAAACTATCAACAATGAAGAATCAAGAATGGACACCAACCTGTTTGTTCCTCAGTATCTTCCTGTTTTATTCTGGATGGTTCTGGATCACTCATGTCTTCAATCTCCTCTTTAATAAACTCCATCTTTAACAGTCACACAGATTTCAGCTGCTACACCTGGAGTTTGTCCTTCTCTTGTAGGATGATGTGAATATTCCCAGTATTTATTGGTGAATTGTTGTGGGAGGAGAGTCACTGCAGGTGTGAACTGTGATCACTGTGTGATACTGACGCACACAGGACACATCTGGAAAAATCAAAAATAAGTTACTGAATTTATACTGGATTACTTTAACAGCAAACACATATGATGTTTGTAACCAAGTAAAAATAAAGACCATTTTGATGGTTACATACACTATATATCCAAAAGTATTGAGACACCCCTCCAAATCATTGAATTCAGGTGTTCCAATCACTTTCATGGCCACAGGTGTATAAAATCAAGCACCTATACAAGCAGACTGCTTCTACAAACATTTGTGAAAGAATGGGTCGCTCTCAGGAGCTCTGTGAATTCAAGCGTGGAACCGATAGATTGCCACCTGTGCAATAAGTCCATTCGTGAAATTTCCTCACTACTAAATATTCCAAGGTCAACTGTTAGTGGTATCTTAACAATTGGGAAGAAATTGGGAACAACAGCAACTCAGTCATGAAGTGGTAGGCCACGTAAAATCACAGAGCGGGGTCAGCGCATGCTGAGGCACACAGTGCGCAGAAGTTGCCAACTTTCTGCATAGTCAATAGCTACAGACCTCCAAACTTCGTGTGGCCTTCAGATTAGCTCAAGAACAGTGCTTAGAGAGCTTCATGGAATGGGTTTCCATGGCCGAGCAGCTGCATCCAAGCCTTACATCACCAAGTGCAATGCAATGCATTTGATGCAATGGTGTAAAGCACGCCGCCACTGGACTCTACAGCAGACGTGTTTTCTGGAGTGACCAATCACGCTTCTCTGTCTGGCAATCCGATGGATGAGTCTGGGTTTTGCGGTTGCCAGGAGAACGGTACTTGCCTGACAGCACTGTGCCAAGTGTAAAGTTTGGTTAAGGGGGGATTATGGTGTGGGGTTGTTTTTCAGGGGTTGGGTTTGGCCCCTTAGTTCCAGTGAAAGGAACTCTTAATGCTTCAGCATACCAAGACATTTTAGACAATTTCATGCTCCCAACTTTGTGGGAACAGTTTGGGGATGGCCCCTTCCTGTTCCAACATGACTGTCCATAAAGACATGGATGAGGGAGTTTGGTGTGGAGGAACTTGACTGGCCTGCACAGAGTCCTGACCTCAACCCGATAGAACACCTCTGGGATGAATTAGAGCGGAGACTGCGAGCCAGGCCTTCTCGCCAACATCACAGCCTGACCTCACAAATGCACTTTTAGAAGAATGGTCAAAAATTCCCATAAACACACTCCTATCCCTTGTGGAAAGCCTTCCCAGAAAAGTTGAAGCTGTTATAGCTGCAAAGGGTGGGCCAACTCAATATTAAACCCTACGGATTAAGAATGGGATGTCATTAAAGTTCATGTGCACGTAAAGGCAGGCGTCCCAAAACGTTTGACAATATAGAGTATGATAACATCCTAAACTGTAAAATGACTTTAGAGTTCAAATAATACCAGTTTTGACAAAACAAAAATGATGACCAAATATATGACCAAAATTTTATATCACAATATGAGCAACTTTATTTCATGATAACAATATATATAACAATATTTATTTTTGCTTTAAATAAGGTTATGATATCAAAATTATATTAAAATTTTTGATACCAATGAATTTTCATTATTCTTGTCACCAAATTCAGTAGTCCACTAGATATGGAGATGGTGTGCATGAACTCTTTCCACGCTCAAGGACAAAGGAGTATAGGCTACTTTGAAAGGCTCGCAAGCTCAATTGTTCACGAGATGATGCGGGACATGGAAAATGAAGTAAGGCCTATACCCGGGCCTTAAGACAACTTTTCTTTTCTTTCACACAAAGCACAGAGAAACAACTTACTTAGAAAGCAACCAAAACTGGCTGTCAAGTGATAGACGAAACTGAAAATGACTTTTTATCTTTTTTTAAATTGAAATGAAAGGCAATGTGGATAAACAATTAACAGCCACGATGTACAGAACACCACACAAAGATATAGAACAAAATTAATAAAAACATTTTGGATTAAAAAACCTAAAAATATACATCTATAAATAACTGCAGAAAGGCCACACTGCAGATTGGTATGCATTTCACGACGGCAAATCAAATCAAATTTTATTGACGAGCGCAAATATTAGTAAATCCCGTTGCGAGACTCATTTAAATACTCTCCTCCCATTCATTTTGCATCTGAAAGAGAAACTCCTACAAATGCATAGGGAATAAGGTCAGTTGTAAAAACAACCATGTCCACGCCTTTTTAGCGCTAATTTTGCACTGCGTGTAAATCCCAAGCGGCAACTTCCCCCAGTTTCTCTTGAAGCTAATACGTAAGTGACTTAAACTGCAATTCATCGACTGGCCACTAGGGACAGACTCCAAAAGAGAGCAGAATCTCATTGAGTCCCATGTTAAAATGCCCAACTTTACAGCAGAAAGAAACATATTTACAGGCTGGTACAAATTGTGGTTTTGGTCTATACAGCTAATTTTGACCTTCATGACAACTCTGAGGAGGGTGAATTTTTATTAGAACTCATCTGTTTAAATTATATTAAGCCTTAAAGTTCTGCATAATTAAGGGCATGGCCACTTGAGTGACAGGTGGATTGCTGCTGTCTGTGAGCCGTCACGTTACCTCAGCTAATTCCAGCCGCTGAACTTGGTATCTCTGCCGTGTTTGTACTTTTTTGGGATTATTTCATACAATTATCAAATAATATGGCTTGCTGTGCTTACGGTCGAGACAGATGTGCGTCTGTGTAGATGTGCACACATGCGGAAGATAAACAGAACACACGTCGTTGGATTGTCTTGGCATTGGCTAAAAGTTTTGTCCTCCATATTTACTACAGTGACAATAGAGAATATGCCTCTCAAGACAACATAAACTCCGACAGCACTGCATGGATATTAGAACTAAAACTGCTGCACTATACTGTACTTTGGATGTGGGCTCATTTGTTTGTGAGAGTCCAATGTATACAATCATATACAGTTTTACACGCTCCTCAGTTTGCATAATTTCTAGAAGAATGATGATGGAGAGCAGATCGTTCAGAGGAAATGTGATGCAAACAATGGACAATACTTCATGGATTTATCACTTTTGTGGACAAAAACTATTGTTGTTCATGGACATTTTACCCAAGTGCAACGGATTTGATTCATCTCATGATCGCCATTTCATTACAAAGGTATGAAGTCCCGTGTTGTCATTCGCACACCCGACACAAATTACAATATTACTAGTGCTGGAGCATCTATTTCGTAAAACAGACACCATAGATTGACAGTAAACATTTAGAACTTTTTAATGATATAACTTATCTTTATTAATACTTTAGATGGTATCTAAGATAGATAGATAGCTTCTTTAGCCTGCTAACATAATCACGTCGTAAATTTTTATTTACAGCATTATCATAATAGGCCCCCATTTCTCATTTCATAACACCTCTGCGAAGATTTGACTGTGAGATTGGTAGTCGAATCAGGCTCCTCCAATCAAAGCATCGAATCATCAACTATTCAGGGTCACCCCTATACTTATTAGTTACAAAAGTGATTCAGTCAAGAGCAGTGAGAGATTTTGTTGTTGAACTGAGGCTTTGGTACTTTTTTGTTCCTAATCTGTCAATAATGGAAAATAAAAATAAACTCCAACCTTTTTGTAAGGTTGTTGATCTTGTTGATTGATTTAGTCGACAATAATACTGTACATCTGAAACACATTTATCACAGTATTAAGATAAAATGTTTAAACTCATCAATGTGATTAAAACTATATAACTCATTCTCTGCGTTCATTAAATAGATTGATCAAGACAAAGATGCTGTTTCTGTTTTATTTGCATGTGCTATTAGAAGACAATTTAGTCCACTTGACAAATGACAAATTGATCTAATTCAAAAAAGACCCATTTAACACACAACCCATCCTGACAGAAATAAACTACAATGACTTTATAGAGTTGTTGACTAGTAAAGCTTCAACTCTTTAATCTTTCTAGTTTTCTGAGCTTTTCACCAAATTGACAAAATTGAACTTGATGATATTGTGCCTTTAAGAAAAACTTGTATAGGAAAAACAATGTATTTGACATGAAACAAATGTTGCTTACTTGGAACATCTTTTCAGATCAGTGTGAAGACGTGATAAAGTACTAAAATCCTCCCCACACTGAGGACAGTGGTACGGCTTCTCTCCATGATGATCTCGGACATGTGATTTTAAGCTTCCAGACACAGTGAAACTCTTGTCACAATATGAGCACTTGTAAGGTTTTTCTCCAGTATGAATTCTTTGGTGCAGTTTCAGACAGTCAGCTCTAATAAAGCTTTTCCCACAGTCACAACACACATGATCTCGCACTTCATTATGTATTTTCTGGTGCAGATTAAAACTATAAAGCTTTGAAAAAGTCTTTCCACAGAAAGAACACAAGCGAGGCCTCTCATCTGAATGAACTTTCAGGTGTTGTTTTAGATGTGATGATGAATGAAAATCTTTACCACTCTCATCACACTGTTTTTCTTCAGAGTGAATGCGTAGATGATTACTGAGACTTGATGCTTGGAAAAAACTTTTTCCACACTGAGTGCATGTAAACGGTTTCTCTCCAGTGTGAATTCTTAAGTGTTTGTCAAGGTTTGCTTTTTGACTGAAACTCGTTCCACACTGAGAGCAGGTGTGCGGCTTATTAGCTTTTGTTCTTTGAGTTTTTATGCTCTGCTTTTCCTCCTCTTCTTCATGTTCATGTTTTTGCAGTTTCATCTTCATCCAGTCTAAAATAAAATATTATGTGGTTAAAATAAGTTCAAGTGAACTCTGATTTAACAGAAGAAAGCAACAGAGTATCAAGTTTCAGATCTTTGATGTGTTATTTCTTTTATTTTCTTGTTAACCTCTCGACACGCACTGACCCGACCTTGGGCTTGACGTCACTTTGTTTACCATGGTTTACTTTTACTATATAGAATACTTAAAAATATTAAGAATGATAACAAATTATACATCATTTGAAAGTTCTGAGAGTTTATTGTCAATCTACGGTTTCTGTTTTATGATATAGATGGTCCGGCTACAGTAATATTGTGATATGTGTCGGGAGTGCAAATGACAACACGCCAAATCAAAATGGGACTTCTCGATCACGAGATAGACCACACCTGGGTAAAATGTCCATGACAAGTGTCAACTGAAAAACATCCAACAGCACTTTTTGTCCAACAAAAGCATTAAATCTGTGAAATATTGATATACTGTCAATCGTTTCCATCAGATTTCGCCTGAACAATTTGCTCTCCATCATCTTTCTTCAATAAATTACACAATCTCAGCACCGTTTATGTTGCAAAATTGCATACGATCGTATACATTAGACTCTCACAAACAAATGAGCCTGCCTCCAAATTCATTTATTTTTAAAAAGGGTGGTAGTTTTACTTATAATATCCAAGCAGTGCTGTCAAGATTTAATGACATCTTGACAGGCATATTCTTCAGCCATTGTCATTGTTGTAAATCTTGACGGCCAAAACTTTTAGCCAACACCAAGATGATTCCAACAACGTGTGTGCTGTTAATCTTCTGCATATGCACAATTTATGATTGTGTACAGCCGTCTGGACCATTCAGAAGACAGATCTTGTCTGACAGGTGCACCTGTCACTGTATTCTTTGCATCCCAGGCCTCACTGTTTTTCCCTTTATGTATTGAAAAACTAATTCTTGTCGCCCAAAAATGTTTTATTTTCCTCATGAGGATGTTAAAGAAGAAGCGAGGAGGAGAATGAGTCAGAGAGTGAAGTCAGCGGCAGAATCATGGCGATGCTCGTTCTGTATGGGCGGACGCCATTTGTATGTTGAGACAATCAACTGTTTTTGGAGATTCAATCATGTCTTTTGCCTGAATGATTGGCCATCATTGTGCTAATAATTTATATATAGCCTCCTGCTTTTTTGACTTCATTTTTTGTTATATCATCCTCAAACTTGAAGTTCTTAAGACGTGTGGCTTTGGGCACATTTTCAATCCATTATATCTCAGCTTGTCTAACTTGTTATTTTTTTACTTAAATTAATTCTGAAAGTTGAACTGTCTTTCAAATAATACCACAACTATGCTCATAATTAAAAGGGTTTAGAAAAGACAACCATTTGAGTTCAAGCATGTCATTTTCCTGTTTTGGGCTCAAAA
>RJVU01063374.1:1665422-1741077 GCA_003731715.1 Anabarilius grahami | reverse complement strand
GTCAGCGAGGGCGCCAGCGTTGGCTCCGACCGGCGAGTTCAGCTGAGTCCGCTGCAGGAGCCTCTTCAGACGGCGGCGAGAGCTTCTTCCCAGGCGGCGAGCTTCTTCAGGCTTCTCGACGACAACGCATCTCTTCGCTGAAGGAGAAAGAACTGAAATCCTATGGCGAAACGCCTGCTTATATAGTCCCTAACTCCGCCTCTTTCGGCGGGAAGGTTCGCGCGCTCTTCGCCATAGGCTGCGCGGCCGTGCCGCGCCGTCATTGGTTCAACAACTTGTCTATGAGTGAACCAATGACGGTGCAGTTGCACTGCGTTATTGAAAAAGGCTTCAGTAACGGGGAAAAAGGGAGACTTTTCCCCATACGCAGTACGAGTGGAGTATCGAAAGGGAACTGGATATTATGTGCATTATCAAATACTTGGGCAAAAATAAATAAAAAACATGGACGCACTTCTTGAAAATGGACCACAAGCAAGCCTTTGCAGCTCTGCAACACCACAGCTTCCCTAAATGACAAAGTTTATCGCAAGATAAGGCTTGGCTATATTGTTATTATTTGTTGCTAATTTTACAAGTTTTCGAATGGGTGATGAATTTGCGTGCTTTCAGATCGCACTAAATGGCTTGGTGTGTTTAGAGCTGATTTGTGAGCACATATTTGGGAATGAATGGATAGTAAAATGTGGTGTTTCGAGCCATCGTGTGGGGTAGTAAATAGAGAATGTAATCGGGAATGTCACGCCAAAAGACTTGTATTTTTCACAAGTCTCTGTCTTCAAGTCCAAGTCAAGTCTCGGGTTAGTAGTTCATGAGACCAAGTCAGGTCGCATGTCATTTATTTTTGCAACTTAAGTGCGAATCGAGTACAAGTTGCAGACTCGAGTTTCCATCTCTGCTGCCAGTAGGAACTAAATAGTGACTTAACCCGTGCATGATGTTGTGACTTTTATTTTGACAGGGCTGAGAACACCAGACCGCACACAGCGCTCCTATTCTCCATCTGTTTATGATCTGTTTAACAGTCCTGTCTAATATGTTATTAGTTCTGTCATGACAACTCTCGGAGTGTTTGGCATGGTAATGGATATGACAATGTAGATATGTTTGGTCTTGGCGGAATAGATCTGCTACGCTGCTGCTGCTTTTATTGCTGCTGCTGCTGCTGCTGTTTATTATTGCTGCTGCTGCTGCTGTTTATTATTGCTGCTGCTGCTGCACAGCAAGTACGGGACTTGCTACTGTACAGCAGCAGCATGTCTTACTTGCTCACAGCAGCGTGTCGTGTATGCATTGACAATATAGCGTACATGAATAACCGTAGCAGATCTATACAGGTGGAGCTGGGGAAGGTGGAGGGTTTCTGTGAAGCACGCTGCGCTGCTAAGCAATGCCAACTCATGTATTTAAAGATTAAGCACGCAAGCTCATTGGCTACTAATACAGCAGGAACCAATCATCTGTGACCTATAGATAATGATGTGATAATTAGCAGGTTGTCTTAAAGGACCTATTAGCCTGCCCATTAGAGTTTCATGCCAGAACTTTGTATATACAAAGAAAGTAGACAGTTCTAAAAATTGCATTTGCCGTGTGGTTGATGCCAAATGTCACTAGCTGAGAAGAAGTACATAATGTTTTGCTTGGTCCAAAGTCGTGTTGAATTTTCTTCTTAGCATAAGGTTGAGAGGTCCATCTATCACTGTTTTCGCATTCTGGCTTCCCAAAACGTTACAACAACGATAATCAAAAAGCGTGGACAAAACAGTCACAACTTTGTTCAATGCGAGTGCCGTATGCTCTAATGTCCAGTCACTTACACCGTCATCACCCGGGTGTCGATAGCGCGCGAGCGCAGGTGAGACCTGAACAGCACACGTTGCTGTCTGTGTTTGAACTTAACTCATTTAAGCCTTGCTGATTTAAACATTCAAGAGCAAGACGCAAAATTTCAAATACTGAGTTCTCTTTCAAGTGTTGCGCTTCAGCCGACAAATTCATACAAAAATTATGTCAACATGCCCGTCTTTGCGAGTATCCTATAGCAAACAGTCGGTTATGTCTTAAGTGAACGTATATTAGTCGAGAAAGACAACGCATGTGTAACAGTATATGTACTGGATCAAGGATGTCTTATGGGGTGTTCACACCAGACGCGACTTGCGCAAAAAAAAAATTGCGCTATTTGCGCGTTGTTGGACGCTTGAACATTTTGGGGCGGTTTCCCGGACAGAGATTAAGCCTAGTCCAGGAATAAAATGGCCTTTTAAGCCAGATTAACAGAAATCTGCTTTCACTGTCATGGTTTAAAATAGTCCTAGACTTAGTCTAGTCCAGAGTTTAATAAGCTGATTTCCTGGAGGAAGACTAGAGCTACTCCAGGACTAAACTGAGGTTTAGATTAAACCTACAAGGAGGCAGGTTTAACTCAGATTAATGTTGTGTTTCAAAGAAGACTCATGTATTTCTTATATATATAGTGAGATTTCACTTCCCATCATGCTTTGCACCAGGCTGAAGTGGGAGAGTAAATGTTGAAAAAGTGTTATTTTATGCTTTTTTTTTTTAGAAAGATGAGAATATGGAGAGACTTCTTACTGTTTAATGTTCTATTATTTAAAAGTTTTTGTTATGTTAGTGTTTTTTGGAGATTACCATTGTGGTGAAGTGTAGAGCTTTTGCTTGGGTTGAGGACCTGCTAACAAAAATTGTCTATTATATAGTGAAGTATCCACTATAGTAGTGTTTTAGATCAAACCAGCCCATTTCTACCAAATCAATTTCTATCAAACCAAACCGTTTTTAGACTGCCAACATCGATTATCACGTGTAAATAGTTATGTTTAGCTTGTTGCTATGTAATCATAGGATTAATATAGAATTCATCTATTTAAATAGAATTCATTACAAACAGATTTCCAGGCATTTCTCTTTTTTCCCCCCTACAGTTGATGTATTTTGCTTGCTTTAAAAGAACTGTCTCTTGTTTAGTAATGTTTTTTATTATTAATGCAGTCTTCTTCTGCTGCCATTGTTTTCCTTGGATTTGCTTCTCAGTTCCATGCAATTTTAAGCTTTTCTTGGTTCATTCCATGTTTTCTAGGCAACCTCTCTCATGCTAATTCAGATTAGCACAGTTGGTTTTAAATTAATATGGTTTATTTTAATTCAGGACTCCATAGTCCAGGTTTTAGTAATCTGTACTTAATCTGTGTTTCAGAAAGCCATTTTTTAAGCCACGATTAACTATTCTAGATTAAGGCCTATCCTGGCTTAATTTAAAACCTGTCCGGGAAACCGCCCCTTTGAGTTTACTCGCGTCATTCGCGCGTGAAATTCACTTCACAACAGACGCGAATTCGAGTCATGAGAGGGGCTCTCCCCCTTCTTTAAATACATGTCCCAGACTCTTCCACTGTATAAACACAACTCGTCAGCGGGAAAGTAGTTGTAAATTACAGCGAATAAGCTCAATTGGTCGGCTTTAGCTAGCTTGTAGTCTCTATGTGTATATATAGCTCAAATTGAGTAAAGACCGTTTTTTACAACTTATACCGATAAATAGGTTGCGGCCCCTTTAAATTCTCGTGCTCTCCACCCACGGAGCTCACGCTTGCCTTAAACAGCATAAACACAGTTTACACAGCTAATATAACCCTCAAAATGGAAGATGTTCGTCATGCATGCTGCATGCATGCTTCGGATCATGTGAGTAGAGTATTTATTTGGACGTTTACATTTATTTATGAATGTGTTTGAGGCTATGCTCCGTGGCTAACGGCTAATGCTACACTGTTGGAGAGATTTATAAAGAATGAAGTTGTGTTTATGCATTATACAGACTGCAAGTGTTTGAAAATGAAAATAGCGACGGCTCTTGTCTCCGTGAATACAGTAATAAACGATGGTAACTTCAACCACATTTAACAGTACATTAGCAACATGCTAACGAAACATTTAGAAAGACAATTTACAAATGTCACTAAAAATATCATGTTATCATGAATCATGTCAGTTATTATTGCTCCATCTGCCATTTTTTGCTATTGTCCTTGCTTGCTTACCTAGTCTGTTGATTCAGCTGTGCAGATCCAGACGTTCTGCCCTTGTCTAATGCCTTTCATAATGTTGGGAACATGGGCTGGCATATGCAAATATTGGGGGCGTACACCCCGACTGTTACGTAACAGTCGGTGTTATGTTGAGATTCGCCTGTTCTTCTGAGGTCTTTTAAACAAATTCGATTTATATAAGAAGGAGGAAACAATGGAGTTTGAGACTCACTGTATGTCTTTTCCATGTACTGAACTCTTGTCATTTAACTATGCCGAGGTAAATTCAATTTTTTTATCTAGGGCACCTTTAAACTTTATTTATCTGATATATAATTTACTACAGTTATAACAAATGTTTGGTAACGTAAATATACTTACATTTGAAAGCATATTGCCCGCTAACGTCCGACATTTTATTTTTTTTTTTTTTGAACAAGATCGCAAAGCTGCGCGCATAGGATTGTGGGTGATTTGAGAGCGCGAAGGCTACACATATGCATCCTTTCCTGTATATGGGATATTTTTCGAACGAAGGACCCAGTCCTTGTTTGAAATTCCGAGGATCCTCGACATTGGAACAGTCCTTCGACGGATGTCGATGACGTAGCATCCTCGAAATTCTGGCTTCCAAGGACCCTTCCTTGACATTGAGAAACGCCTTGAGAGAGTCAGTCAGGTAAATCTCTGCAGTTCTCTGCGTTAAAGAGTGAAAATATGCTGTATTGAGTAAAGTTTCGAGTTGGTATTAATTATAGAAGTGCCATAAAACTAGAACAAGTTTATGTGTGCGGTTTTCTGCCAACAGTTCGATGTATTTTTGGAGTTTTAACGCACGTCTTTGTTTTATGTTGCCACCGGCCCCACATGAAAAAATACTATAGTAATTTATAGTAAATACTATAGTGTTTTTGAACCATACTATAGTAAATTGTAGTATACTGTATATATTATAGTATTTAAAACATTTTGTAAATGAATGATACAGCATAATATTAATTATAGTGAACTGATAAACTGTAATACTGTAGTATACTATAATTTTTACTACAGTAAACTGTAGTATATTGTAGTATAATATACCCTATAGATTAAAGAAAACTTAGTACAGTATTGGTAATGTAATTTGTTTATATTACTTTAGTTGCTATATTACTACAGCAACTATAGAATTAGCACAACAAATTAATTCAAGTACTTTACTATAGTATGGTTCAAAAACACTATAGTATTTACTATAAATTACTATAGTATTTTTTCACCTGGGATTTGTAAAATGAAAGTTAAATGAAAATATATTATCCGAATCACCAGATTCTCTTGTTTAATCCTATAGTTACTTTCTACACAAAACATTCATTTCAATGTAAAAAATATTTTTTATGGCTGACATATTTATGAATTGTTTAAATTAGTTTAAATGCATGATGATCACTGACTGTTTGGTTTAGTTTATATTGTTGGATAACAATCATAAGAGCTGTGAAAAATAAGCAAATAATTTAGGGATATATGCTATAAATGCACTTAGATCATAATCTTGTACAGCAGTTGTCATCCACATTATAAGTATTAACAAGAGAATGACAGAATTAACCTTTATCTCATCAAAGATCTGATACTTGACAGATACCTGATCTCACTTGTTCTCTGTTATTAAATCAGGGTTCACTCGACTTTCCTCCAAAGAGAACTGAGGTAACATGTTTTATTTACCTTTGAACAGGGCATTAGAGATTATAACGTTACCAAGCTTGTTTGGTATAGCTTGTTTAATACCGTAGCTTGTGGGATAGTAAGTCACTGATATTTGGCTAATATTGTAGATCTACTGTTGTGTTGGGTTTTGCTTAATATGATGTTAAAGGGGGGTATCACGCACAGTTTCTGCCAATCTCACGTTAATCTTGAGTACCTATAGAGTAGTAGTGCATCCTTCATATCTCCAAAAAGTCTTTAGTTTAATCATATTTATAAAAGATAAATACGCTGTACCGAGTATTTTCGAAAACAGCCGAGTGCCTGGAGGCGTGTCGTTGTGAGCGGAGATAGAGTGACGAGTTGTCACAAGTACGCCCAGCTTTTGAGTAGAGATCGTCTACAAGCTATCATTGGTCAGCTAAACAACTGTATTTAAACACACAATGCACCATCGCATTATCCCTGGATAACTTTTGAATCACTATAATGAATATAGGGTATGAATGATGAATAATGAATTTATTAATTCACTACGTTCATGTTGTTTACATTATATTACAAATAGGCGCCTATATTGCCAACAAAACAGACATTTGAAGCAGTTTTACTCACCACCTGCTGTTTCGGCCTGGATCATTACTGCTGTGACCACTCCATCTTTCAGTTTCAAGCGATCTGTAAATCCAGTGTGGAACTGGGCCTTGTTTATGAAACCATAAGCGCCGATCCTGAGGGCTCGAGCAGCCACGGAAAAACACAAGATATTCTCCATTCATTTTAACCAATAAAAAAGTGATTGTAACGATCAGTTTCAATGGTTATTTTAATAAGAAATGTTGAGAGCGCATCAATGTATTGCGTGAAAACAAAACTCTCAGCTCCACTTAACGCTGGGTTCTTTGGGAAACAAGGTTATCTTTTCCTCACAACCAAAAACACACTTCTTTTGTGACATTGTAGATTTCGTGCAGTCCTGTGACCTCTGCAGCGCTGCCGACGACTTCCGTAAACCCAAACGCACGTTGATAGGTGTGCCCTTGCTCTCTCGCTCAGGTCCACGTGTGCGCGCGCGCCCTTCCGGGAGAAGTGCCCGTACAAGGAATTCCACCCCCGTTGACGTCACTCAGACCGATGCTTGAAAAAAATTATGCGAAACCTGTGACTATTTTGAAGAAAATTTTGGGAACATAAATACTCCGTCATACGTCCAACTCATTTTTTTAAACTTTGGCCACGTTTAGCATGAGAATCCAACTCTTTAACAGTGTAAAGTCAGAATACATGAAATAGCATTATACCCCCCCTTTAAGTGGGGGATCAGTGGGCTTGCTGCTGTTGAATATCTAAGTAAGAGACGTCCTCTGTCCCAGATGAAGATAAATTTTGTTTATTGTCCTCCCAACTGTTAGATTACATTTAAGCCCATGATTCTAACTACTTAATGTTTATTTCAGACCAGAGATGGATGTGAAAGTGAAAAGACAAAGGTGAAATTTCAAAGGTGATGACCATGTAGTTTGTTTCAGACTGTTTACACACACAAAAAGAAAAGTGGTTAATGTGCAAATGTAAATATCTCTGACATTACCATAATGAATGAACTGAAAATGGGGAACTTTTGGCTTTTCAGATGCAGCGTTAAACATGACGCCCCTGTACTTTTTAATGCAGATTGAACAAAAACACAGTGATCACAGTTCACACCTGCAGTGAAGCTCCTCCCACAACAATTCACCAATAAATACTGGGAATATTCAATCATCCTACAAGAGAAGGACAAACTCCAGGTGTAGCAGCTGAAATCTACAGAAGAGGATTAGGGCCAAGCAATAATAAAAAAATAAAACCATCTCGACATTAAAGTTGTTAAATTACGAGAAAAAACTCTTTAAATTTCGAGAAAAAAGTCGAGATAAAATGTTGAGAATAAAGTCATTACGAGAAAAAAGTTGATAGATTATGAGAACAAATTCGTTAAATTATGAGAAATTTAACGACTTTTTTCTCGTAATTTAATTATTTTATTCTCAACATTTTATCTCGACATTATTCTCGAAATTTAACGACTTTTTTCTCATAATATAACGAATTTGTTCTCGTAATTTAACGAATTTGTTCCCGTAATTTAACGAATTTGTTCTCGTAATTTAATGACTTTTTTCTCATAATTTAATGAGTTTATTCTCAACATTTTATCTCAACTTTTTTCTCGAAATTTAACAACATTTTTCTCATAATTTAACGACTTTTTTCTTGTAATTTAATGACTTTATTCTCAACATTTTATCTCAACTTTTTTCTCGAAATTTAACAAGTTTTTTCCTTGTAATTTAAAGAGTTTATTCTCAACATTTTATCTCGAATTTTTTCTTGTACTTGAATGATTTTATTCTCAACCTTTTTCTCGAAATTTAACGAGTTTTTTCTCGAAATTTAACAACTTTAATCTCGAGATGGTTTTATTTTTTTATTATTGCTTGGCCCTAAGCCTCTTCCGTAGAAATCTGTGTGACTGTTAAAGATGGAGTTTATTAAAGAGGAGATTGAAGACACGAGTGATCCAGAACCATCCAGAATAAAACATGAAGAAACTGAGGAACAAATAGGTTGGTGTCTATTTTTGATTCTTCATTGCATTGTTGACTTCTTTGGTAGATGTGAATTAATAATCAGAATATGGTTGATAAATGATCAAGAAATACATCTAAATGATCATAAACTTGTATATAGCAGTTGTCAAACACATTTTTGTTCATTGCGGTTTAATATTCACAGATACTAGTCCATATTGCGATTTGATTTTGATTTAATAAATAATTTTTTACAGATGCAAATATGTTAAAAAAAGGATGCATCGTGATACAAATGCCAACTTGTATCCGATGCACACTTTTTAAATCAATGCATCGCATTGTTAACTTTTATGCCAATGCACTGATGCGAATTTGTCAATCTTACCATCCCTACTTTCTGCTATTAAATCAGGGTTTACTAGAACTGATTCTAACTTGATGTATATTTTAGACCAGGTGGAAGTGAAACAGCAAAGAGAAGAACTCAATGAAGTGGAGGAGAAACACCAGAACTTTAAAACTCAAAAAACCAAAGCTAAAAAGCCACATACCTGCACTCAATGTGGAAAGAGTTTCACAGGAAAAAGATACCTTAATACACACATGAGATTTATGGAGAGAAACCGTATACATGCACTCAGTGTGGAAAAAGTTTCGTCATAAAAGGAGTCCTTAATACACACATGAGAGTTCACACTGGAGAGAAACCGTGTTCATGCACTCAGTGTGGAAAGAGTTTCATACAAAAAGGAGACCTTAATACACACATGAGAATTCACACTGGAGAAAAACCGTGTTCATGCACTCAGTGTGGAAAGAGTTTCCGAGTAAAAGGACTCCTTAACAATCACATGAGGATTCACACTGGAGAGAAACCGTATACATGCACTCAGTGTGGAAAGAGTTTCATACAAAAAGGACAACTTAAAACACACATGAGAATTCACACTGGAGAGAAGCTGTATACATGCACTCAGTGCGGGAAGAGTTTCGCATATTCAACTGGTCTCAGTTATCATCTGCTCCGTCACTCTGGAGAAAAGCCATTTAACTGTGATCAGTGTGGTAAAAAGTTTATTACGTCAACACAACTAAAACAACACTTGAAAGTTCATTCAGGTGTGAGACCTCATGTGTGTTCTTTCTGTGGAAAGAGATTTTCAATACATAATGAAGTGAGAGATCATGTGTGTTGTGACTGTGGGAAGAGCTTTACTACAACTGAGTTTCTTAAACTGCACCAAAGAATTCATACTGGAGAAAGACCTTACAAGTGCTCATATTGTGACAAGAGTTTCACTGTGTCTGGAAACTTGAAAAAACATGAGCGAGATCATACTGGAGAGAAGCCGAACTACTGTACTCAGTGTGGAGAGAGTTTCACCCAATCAAATCATATTTTGACTCATATTAAAAAGCATTGTTCTGTGTCACAGTGAGCAAATGTTTTCTTCAGATCCAAAAAGTTCAAGTAAATCGTGTGAGATTCACAAAGTCAATGTGTTAGTTAACTAATAAACTAGTGTTGCTGTGAAATGCCACAAGATTTGTGTTTTATATATTGGAGAACAAGAAAATTATTGAATTTTTCTTTTATTAAACACTTAGTCAAACAAATACCAAAATTAAAAGAGACCGGAAACAAATGTAAGAATTTGAGTTTTTAGATTTAATATGGATTTTTTTTTCACTTTTGTTTGTTTAGTTACATAAAACCTGTTGTTTCATAAATAGATTTATTTCTACACATTAATAAGTCTACACATTTTTCTGCAACATAAAATTTGTCTGTAAGCTCTGTACAACAACAACAAATAAAATTACCATTTCACTGACAATGTATGTTTTTGTGAGCAAAAGTTATCTTCAGATCCAGTACTTCAAATAAACAGAGAATCAGATAAAGGGTCCGTGTATTTTTGCATCCATTTATTTTTCCTTTTATGGAAACAAAAAAAAAAATTGGAATGGTTGTATTTTTAAATGCTATGTTGAATACCAAAATTTAAACAAACCGTATAGCTACACAAATTTCATGCGCACAAAATAAATATTGACTTTAAAAAAAAAAAGAAATTGAAGTATATTTGATTTAAAATACCAAAGGGTCTGATGCTTTTATGTTTGCTCTCATACAAGTGAGGGGTTAAAGACTGTAGAATAGGCTGGGTTATTTTTATTCACTTTTATTTTGACTGCATATTGGAGTGATAGCTAAAACCGTCTGTTCTGAAGTGAAGGTTCATAGTTTCAATGTACAAACTCTGCACTGGTGAAGTTGTATTTTACTGAAGACAACCTGAAGAGGTTGCAAAAAGCCCACAATAAATAACTGAACCCCTGGGTTATGGCTGATCCAGGATCTGGGTAACACAAAAACTACCCAAACACTGGATTGTTACGTCATACCCAGGATCTGGGTGTAAGGGTGGTTCGTCTACAGGGTTTTTTGAGATGACTAAAGAAACGTTATTTGCCAGATCGTAGGAAACTGTACATTTCTTGTCTATTACCCCAGTGCTACTTATACGAATGACGGAAATAAGCACCGTTACAATACCAAAATATGTGGGAGAGCGTTGCTATAGTGTGACGATATTGTATTGCAATAGGTAGCACTACAAAGTTAATACTGAATCAAAACTAGTTAGCACATCATTTGTAATTGAAAGGGTTTTATGGCAATATCTGGTTATGGTTACGCTTCAAATAGTTACAAAAGACATATATGAAATGATGATAAGTTATGCCATTAATCGTATCCAGCATACATGTAAAATGTTACCTGAGGGATAGAAAGAGAGAGAGAGAGAAAGAGAGACAGAAAAGAGGAGGCATAGAGAGTTCCCCTAAGAAAGAGAAGAGCCATAGCAAAGAAGAGCCCAAGGAAAAGAAGAGCAAAGAATCCAAAAGACAGAGCAAGTTACAATCTTCTTTTATCCCTTCCTTGACCATGTGACTGAAACCCAAAAGTGGTGACTAAAGGTGTGACAATTCGTAGACCCCCAATGTACACACATTTTGGCCTATAGGCCTTGATCACTATTAACACCTTTGTGCCTTCCAAACTGCCCTTGTAGCAAGAGAGAGGGCATGACTCCCTGTGGACTTTTGATATCAAATATTTCACAGTATTATGATGCTCATACTGTGAATATGTTTGTGCTCAGGCTCTCGTGTTCTTACAGTAGGCTTTGACAAATGAAATAAGAAGTGGAGTGGTAAATCCAATCCCATTCTCATTAAAAAACTGTGAAAAGGAGTCAGCCCAGGTGCCCTCCTTAAGAATCCTGACAAGTCGGTGAAGACGACCATCATCTTGGCATAGGATGGAAGTCCAGTTAAGTCCTGGACCATCTCATCATTGTCTTTGAACACGTCCTACTGGAAAGATAACCTGCGTACCTTGTACCGAAGCTGATAGACCTCTCCCCTCAGACTGGTACACTCTTCTGTCAGTTTTTTCAGTTCATTGGAGCATGCTACACTGCTCTCAGAATGGATAGGGTCTTCTTTACTGTAGCTGTGTTCCCTACTCTGCCCGCTCTCTTCAGGAAAGCTGTCACTGTAGTCAATCTCCAGGTCAGCACAGTTATCACGTGGCGACTGACATAACATGGGGTACAACATCTCTTACTTTTAACAGCTTGGGTTTGCTCAAATTTCTTGTAGCAACTGATTTTTCTTTGGCATTGCTCAGGTGATCGGTAGACTTGGCATTTAATCGAGGTTTAGAGGATTATACTCCAACAGCTTATAATGTTAGTTAGTGGCACAGATTACCTATTTTGTCTGGAAATGCTGATTGGTAAGGAATCGGTCCTTATGTTAGGACAGCTAACGTTTGCAAATGCTTAACTTAGGGATATGTTACCCGAAAAAAAGAGCTCACTGCACATTCTGGAGTGTTATGAATGAGTCCAGTGGTCCCTCTTGATGGCAATTTCTGATGACGCTCAAGGTGTTTTGGGGATATTGTAGCCCACAGCACAGCAGATAGAAGGCCTGTTGCAATTCGGTTCTACAAATGGCCATGCCACTGTGACGTCACATGAAATCTAAGAATACTTTTTCAGGTTTGTGCTCTCTAGCTGCCGCAAAGGCGCTCTCAACTGTCGTGAACATCTACTGTAAGCATTGAGCAAAAACGTTACTCGCTTAAGGGCAATCGATTACTCACAAAATCAAAACTGCTTTGAGGTGCATTCAAATATCAGGACTTTTGTTGTTGTTGTTGTTTTACTCGAGATAAATACTGCCTTACACTTTACTGGCATGTGGCTTCTCTTTGTAGAAGTTATCCATGTCTAAACAGAAAAGGGGCATGGCAATCATCGGCCCCGCCTCTAGTTGATAGGCTATACAAGCTGCCTATATGGCCCTGTATCAATGTACAACTGTTTGTATAATATGCAACAAGAGTGAAATAACAGCACCATTATGTTAACGGAGCTGCTGAAAAGCATCTTTGTCTCATTCCAGATTAGTTCCCATTTAATTTTAACAAGCTGAGACAAACCTTAGAAATCTATTTTAAAATCTGTTCCTGCCTCAGAATTAGTAGTTAAAACATTTGATTAAATACTACAATGGACTAACACATAGCCCACATGACTTCAATGCACACGTCAACAAAGATGTTTTCATTAAAATAATCATTTTATGTTTTATACAGAGCCTATGGACAGCAAACTGTCGCAAGTCAACAATATTCTTCCACCACCCCTAAGTGGATGAAATTTGTGAATTTATAAATTATGCCAAAGAAAAAAAATATTTAATGTATATATTGAAATGAAAGTGACAGCTAAATGACAAGTCATAAAGTTACAACTCAAAAACAACTTCCACAAAACTAATGTCACAGAACACAAGTTTATTTCACATTTACTTTATCTGAATCTCTGTTTATTTCAAATACTGGATCTGTGGATAACTTTTGCTCACAAAATCACACATTGTCAGTAAAATGGCAGTTTTATTTGTTGTTATTGTACAGAGCTTATACAACTTTTATGTTGCAGAGAAATGTGTAGACTTTTAAATAAATCTGTTTATGAAATAACTGGTTTTATGTAACTAAACACACAAGAAAAAAAAAATCCATATTGAGTATAAAAACTCAAATTCAGGGAAGTGTTTCATACATTGACAAATACCTGATTGTTTTTGTTTTTCTTACATTTGTTTCCAGTCCTAATTTTGGTATTTCTTCATGTAAGCATTCAATCAAAGAACATGTTTTCCAACATATAAAACACAAATATTGTGGCATTTCACAGCAACACTAGTTTATTAATTAACTAACTACACATTTACTTAATGTGAATCTCACATGATTTATTTGAAAGTTTTGGATCCGATGAAAACATTTGCTCACTGTGAACAATGCTTTTTAATATGCGTCAATAGAATATTTAATCGGGTGAAACTCTCTCCACACTGAGTACAGTAGTACGGCTTCTCTCCGGAATGAAGTCGCTCATGTGATTTCAGAGTTCCCGACTGAGTGAAACTCTTGTCACAATATGAGCACTTGTAAGGTTTTTCTCCAGTATGAATTCTTTGGTGCCGATTCAGATTTTCAGCTCTAGTAAAGCTCTTCCCACAGTCACAACAAACATGATCTCTCACTCCATCATGTGTTTTCTGGTGGAGTTTAAAATTGTTTAGCCTTGAAAAACTCTTTCCACAAAGAGAACACACATGAGGACCCTCATCTGAATGAATTTTCAGGTGTCTTTTTAGATGTGATGATGAAATTAACTTTATACCACACTGATCACAGATAAATGGCTTTTCTCCAGTGTGACGGAGCAGATGATTTTTGAAACATGTTGCATCTTTGAAATTCGTCCCACACTGTGTACAGTGGTACGGCTTCTCTCCAGTATGAATTCGCTCATGTGATTTCAGGTGTGGAGACTGAGTGAAACTCTTGTCACAGTATGAGCACTTGTAAGGTTTTTCTCCAGTATGAATTCTTTGATGCTGTTCCAGATGACTAGATGTAGTAAAGCTCTTCCCACAGTCAAAGCACATATAATCTCTCACTTCATTATGTGTTTTTTGGTGCAGTTTAAAGGTATTCAGCCATGAAAAACTCTTTCCACAGACAGAACACACATGAGGCCTCTCATCTGAATGAACTTTCAGGTGTTGTTTTAAATGTGATGATGAATTAAAATCTTTACCACACTGATCACAGTTAAATGGTTTTTCTCCAGAGTGACGAAGCAGATGATAACTGAGACCTGATCCAGAAGCAAAACTCTTTCCACACTGAGTGCATGTAAACGGTTTTTCTCCAGTGTGAACTCTCATGTGTTTGCTAAGGTGTCCTTTATGTTTGAAACTCTTTCCACACTGAGTGCAGGTGTGCAGCTTTTTGGCTTTTGTTCTTTGAGTTTTAAAGTTCTGATGTTTCTCCTCCACTTCATTCAGTTCTTCTCTTTGCTGATTCACTTCCACCTGGTCTAAAACACACATCAAGTTAGAATCAGTTCAATTGAACCCTGATTTAATAGCAGAAAGCAACAGAGATCAGATCAGGTGAAATATCTGAGAGATATCTCGTATATGATCAGATTTTCATGAGGCACAGTTTTGTTCACAAAATGTTTTTGACAACTGCTATATAAGGTTATGATCATTTAGGTGCATTTCTCTATCATTTATCATCCATTTACTGCTTAATAATTCACATCTTCCAAAGCAGTCAACAATGAAAAATCAAGAATGGACACCAACCTATTTGTTCCTCCGTATCTTCATGTTTTATTCTGGATGGTTCTGGATCACTCATGTCTTCAATCTCCTCTTTAATAAACTCCATCTTTAACAGTCACACAGATTTCAGCTGCTACACCTGGAGTTTGTCCTTCTCTTGTAGGATGATGTGAATATTCCCAGTATTTATTGGTGAATTGTTGTGGGAGGAGCTTCACTGCAGGTGTGAACTGTGATCACTGTTTTTATTCAATCTGTATTTAAAAAAGTACAGAGCCATCATGTTTAACTGAAAAAGTTCCCTGTTTTCACCTCAATTATGACGTCTGAGATCTTCAGTATATTGGCACATTAAACTTTTTATGGTGTCAACAGGCTGAAACAAACTACAGGATCATCACCTTTGAAATTTCACTTCAGTTCTTGTCTTTGCTACTTCCATCTAGTCTGAAATAAACAAGTAGTTAGAATCAGTTTTAAGGAGAATAAATGTGAAAATTAATGTGAACCCTGATTTAATAACAGAAAACAAGAGATCATGCATCTATCAAATATCAGATTTTTGATGAACCAAAGAATAGTTCAATCATTCTCATTAATAGTTAAAATGTGGATGACAACTACTGTACAAGATTATGATCTAAGTGCATTTATGTCATATATCCCTAGATTTTCTTATTTTTCACACTTCTTATGATTGGCTTAGTTTATATGGTTAGATACCAAACAGTCAGTGATCATCATGCATTTAATTAAAACAATTCATAAATATGTCAGCCATGTTTTTGTTTTGTTTTGTTCTTGTTTTTTTACATTGAAACAAATGTTTTGTGTAGAAAGTAACTATAGAATTAAAACAAGAGTCTGGCGATTCGGATAATACATTTTCATTGAATTTTCATTATACAAATCAAATTACACACCAGTAAATATTGTCAAAAATGTTTGTCTATGTAAAACATACATGTTAACATCAAAATATATAAGCTACACATATTTACCATAGTGATGGGACGGTTGATATCGGGGCTCCGATGCTCTGACAGTTTTCAAAGCACTATTGTATCACACACTGTACCAACGCTTGTATCGAAATTACAATACCACGTGATTGATGACGTTCGAACATCACGCAGTATCAGAAGGACGTGCTGGTTTGAAAAAATTGGCGCTTCGCGACCCCACCTGATGCATGAAAGGGAAATGATTATCCCATCACTTCATTGCTCATCGTTGTATGACTTTACATTGACTTTTTACACAACATTTTATGTTGTGTGTGCACTTATTTGGGATTCAGTTAGTCAACTGCAACCTCAACACCAGACAGAAACTGAATGCAAGTCACTTAACTGCATTGAATCATGTTTTAAAGCTGGGGTCTCCGAGACCCGAACAGAACAGAAACTAAATATATATTTTAAAACTATTCATGTCAATTATTAATTATGATCACATACTTGTATATTTTATATTATTGATCAATGTGAATCCGTTGACCAGGCTACACATGACATGAGTTGTGGTCTCATTGACACAAATTAATTTAGATGAGATTAGATAGAACTGTTTTGATCCCAGAATGATTGCACTCTTGCATGTCACAGACTTCCGAAGCTTTTTTTGGTCATGTGCTTTTTCCTTTGCTCCTCGATGATTTGTTAGATATGGCTGAGAAAACAAGTCTGACCAACAGATGTCGCTAATGCGCACTGAATGAACCATTTTTCAGCACAATTGACCCTTCGCTAAGCCACGCCCGAAAACCAACACAGGCCAATCGTGGTTTAGCAACTGTAACTAGGTGCGGGAGGTCTGTCAAGCTTTCGAGCGAGGGAACATGCCGAAGCGTTGTGCGTATGGATTGTGTTAATCTGATACCCGGTATCCTAAAAGTTTGGACGGGTTGGTAGAATTTTTTTCCTTCCCGAAACCTAAAACCCAAGAAGAGAAATGCTGGTGTTCTGACAATTTGTGCTACCCTGTGAGATTTTGCTACCTCCCATTGAAACAGTGAGTAGCAAAATCTAACAGCGAAAAATGCTAACGTTACCTATCAGATTGTGCTTCCACCGTGATATTAAAGGATTAGTCCACTTTTAAATACACTTTTCCTGATAAAATTACTCACCCCCATGTCATCAAAGATGTTCATGTCTTTTTTCGTCAGTCAAAAAGAAATGAAGGTTTTTGAGGAAAGCTTTCCAGGATTTTTCTCCATATAGTGGATTTCAATGGCTACCAACAGATTGAAGGTCCAAATTACAGTTTCAGTGCAGCTTCAAAGGGCTTTAAACGATACCAGACGAGTAATAAGGGTCTTATCTAGCGAATCGATCGGTCATTTTTGAAAAAATATGCTGAATGTTCTACGCCTTCCCTATTCAACTTACGGAACGAACGCGGCGCCAGTTTAGTCTTTTTCCATAAGTAGAATAGGGAAGGCGTAGGACATTCAGCGTTATGAAGAATGCGGAAGCGGAAAGTACGTTCAAGGCGATATTTTGTTTATAAATCATAAACGGTTGTATTTTTTCGAAAATGACCGATCGTTTCGCTAGATAAGACCCTTATTACTCATCTGGTATCGTTTAAAGCCCTCTGAAGCTGCACTGAAACTGTAATTTGGACCTTCAATCTGTTGGTAGCCATTGAAATCCACTATAAGGAGAAAAATCCTGGAATGTTTTCATCAAAAACTTTAATTTCTTTTCGACTGACGAAGGAAAGACATGAACATCTTGGATGACATGGGGTGAGTAAATTTATCAGGAAAAGTGTATTTAAAAGTGAACTAATCCTTTAACATGGTTTATGGCTTTATTAACATCTACACCTACCCCAACCCTAAACCTACCCTTATAATAATGCAAGTACAGTAGTGGTAACACAATATGATACAGCATTAATAGCTAGCTAACTCAGCACATCATTGCTTGGAAATAATGACGGCTCTTTGTTCACAATTAGTGTTGTCAAAAGTACCAACTTCGGTACCTATCGGTACTGAAATTTAAAAAATGTGACGCTTTGAGCGCTGTTGAGTGGATTCGTAAACATCTCTGATTGGCCGTTGTTTTCAAGGCTCATCAGATATGTCTGCGATAGGCTTCAATGATCAACGCTGTAAAAACGTTGTAAATAGTCATCAATTAATCTCTTCACTAAGCGCTTATCACAGATACACACGGGAGCGTTTGAAAGCAGGCGTCTATCGCGGATCGGTCCACTGTTAAGACGCCTGCTCCCACTTTCAAAACGCTTTCAAATTCAAACACTTCCGTGTGCTTTCAAATGCTCCCATGCGTTGATCATTGTAGCCAATCACAGGCATATCCGATGAGCGCGTCAACACAACGGCCAATCAGAGATGTTTACGAATCCGCTCAACAGCGCTCAAAGCGTCACATTTTTAAAATTTCAGTACCGATAGGTACCGAAGTCGGTACTTTTGACAACACTATTCACAATGCATATATTTGAACGTAAAATAAGATGATTAAAGGCAAGACGGAGTAGCTGGCGCGCTAAAAATATAAGCGGGAGAATGTTATCATTGCAAAGTGGTCAGGCTAATGTCTTGTGTTTATTCCACAAGACTTATGGATAAGCTGTCTGATTTATAATCATTATGTTCACAAATTTCACTTAAGATGCTGTGGATGAACAAAGCTTTTCCTCAATATTTTGTGTGTTTCCCATTTGAATGGTCAGCGTATGAGGCGTCTGCTGCTTGCGCTGGGAGCTTTAGCTTCAATTTTGATCAAATTATTTTCTAATCGGTTGCATTTTATGTCGTGGATATATCCCTCGAATGCACACTGCAGTCCCTTTTGTCTTGCTTTCTCAGATATTTCACCTGTTCGCCAAAAATGACTAATTATCTCCTTGGAAATGTCTGAAACCGGTGCAAATGACTTGCCAGGCGCGAAAGCTTGACAGGCGTAGCAACAGTAACTAAGGAGGGCGGGGCTTAGCGAAGGGTCCATTTGGTGAAAGCCTCAAACGCTTCAGAAAGCCTCGGTTTCCACATCACTAATTTACCACAACAAACGATTTGAAGAAACTCATTAACAGGGAAAATCCCGCGCTCTGATTTGGCGCGCAGGCGGCAACATAAAACAAAGACGTAACGTTACGTTCATAAAACTCCAAAAATACAGCGAACTGTTGGCAGAAAAGCGCATATATAAACTTGTTCCGGTTTTATGGCACTTCTATAATTAATACCAAATCGAAAGTTCAGTTAATTCAACATATTTTTCCTCATTAACACAGAAACATACCTGACTGACTCTTTCCAGTCACAGGCTGTTTTGACTCTGAAAGCACAGAAAGCGCGCGACCGGTCCATTACAGATGACGTCACTCAAAAATCGAACTCAAAATATTATTTATAAACAATAATACATATTTTTCCTCTGTCTTACAGAACAAAATAAAGATGATATACACATAAAGTAAAGGAATATAAACAATTAATTGTTTAACACAAAAAAATAGTTGTTAATAAAAGTTAATAAATAATGATAATAAAAAAAAGTTACCCAAAAAACTCTCAACACTACAAATTCTTTATACAGGTGCTGGTCATATAATTAGAATATCGTGAAAAAGTTCATTTTTTTATTGTAAATTATTTTAAAAAATGAAACTTTCATTTATACTAGATTCCCTACATGTAAAGTAAAACATTTCAAAAGTTTTTTTTTTTAAATTTGTTGATTAGAGCTTACAGCTCATGAAAGTCCAAAATCCAGTATCTCAAAATATTAGAATATTTACATTTGAGTTTCATTAAATGACCATCCCTACAGTATAAATTCCGGGTATCTCTTGTTCTTTGAAACCACACTAAAGCCGGGGACACACCTAACGATTAGCTGAAACATTCTAAAACTGAACTGAACACACATACCGATTGTTTCCTGCGACTGAAGCAGATTTGTATACTTACACATGGAATTTGAACACTGACTGTAATCGCAGACTGAACGCGACTGGACGCGTTTGAGCGCGATCAGTCATAAGTATCAATTTACATTCATAATCGGCCTTACAATTGTTAAGTGTGTGCGCGGCTTAATGGGGAAGACTGCTGACTTGGCAATGGTCCAGGAGACAATCGTTGACACCCTCCACAAAGAGAGTAAGTCACAGATGGTCATTACTGAATGTGGTGGCTGTTTACAGAGTGATGTATCAAAGCATATTAAATGCAAAGTTGACTAGAAGGAAGAAATTAGGTAGGCAAAGGTGCACAAGCAACAGGGATGACCACAAGCTTGAGAATACTGTCAAGTAAAGCCGATTCAGACACTTGGGAGAGCTTCACAATGAGTCGAATGAAGCCGGAGTCAGCGCATCAAGAGTCACCACACTCAGACATCTTCAGGAAAAGGACTACCAAGCCACTTCTGAAACAGAAACAACGTCAGAAGCATCTTACCTGGGCTAAGGAGAAAAAGAACTGGACAGTGAACAGTGGTCAAAAGTCCTCTTTTCAGATAAAAGTAAATTTTGCATTTCATGTTGAAATCATGGTCCCAGAGTCTGAAGGAAGACTGGAGAGGCACAGAATCCAAGCTGCTTGAAGTCTAGTGGGAAGTTTCTGAAGTTAGTAATGATTTGGGGGGCCGTGACGTCTGCTGGTGTTGGTCCATTGTGTTTTATCAAGTGCAAAGTCAATGCAGCCATCTTCCAGGAGATTTTGGAGCACTTTATGCTTCCATCTGCTGACAAGCTTTATGGAGATGCTGATTTCCTTTTCCAGCAGGACTTTAGCACCTGCCCACAGTGCAAAAACCACTTCCAAGTGGTTTGCTGACCATGATATTACTGTGCTTTATTGGCCAGCCAACATGCCTGACCCCTGAATCTATGGGATATTTTTAAGAGAAAGATGAGAAACAGTCGATCCAACAATATACAGATGATCTGAAGGCTCAATAGTGCCTCAGCAGTGCCACAGGCTGATCACTTCCATGCCACACTTCACTGATGCTAGAGCAAGTCATTTGCTGTATTATGTGCTGCCGACCAAGTATTGAGTGCACAAATGAACATACTTTAAAGAACTTGAACTTTTCTGTTTTGCAAATCCATTTTTTTATTGATCTTAGGAAATATTCTAATATTTTGAGATACTGGATTTTGGACTTTCATTAGCTGTACGCTCTAATTATCAAAATTAAAAAAAAAAACTTTTGAAATGTTTTACTTTACATGTAGGGAATCTAGAATATATGAAAGTTTCATTTTTAAAAATAATTTACAATAAAAAAATGAACTTTTTCACGATATTCTAATTATATGACCAGCACCTGTATTTGTACACACTTGCAACTTAACCAACTCTATTTTTCAGTAGATTTATCATTTTGCAGCTTCTATTATTTTGTAACTACAGCAAATGACTCTTGAACAATCAGGAAAAAATATAGTAAACATTAGTAATTAAGTAAATCACATGAATATGTCTTATTCAAGCAGATTTTGTAAAGTAATTATCCAGTAAAAAAAGATGCAAATAATTGACTATTTGCGCTGACTCTAAGCAAATAGGAACCAGTGTACAGGAAATACGCAGCAGTCATAATTTGTTTTTGCTGAGTTTATTTCATTAACATTGAGTATTAATTGATGTCAAACAAAATGTGTTGTTTTCTCTGACAACTTCCAAAGCAAAGTCATTGTGCATTCAGAATTATAAAAATAAACATATGTAACAGCCTAGCCCATTTCTCTTACATGCATAGTTATAGCTATAAGTGAATTTGTCTACTCAAGTACTACATTGACAAACATAATAAACACTATTAACATGTAGGCTATGCAATCTTTAAATGAATGGTATTCAGGATGAAAATGAATGAAAAAATACAAGTAGCCATGTACATATTGAAATTAAATGAAACTCAAAAACAACTTTCACAAAAATAATGTCAAGTTTTCATTCACTATACATTTCCATTATCTGATTCTCAGTTTATTTAAAGTACTGGATCTGTAGATAACATTTGCTCACAAAAACATTCATTGACAGTAAAATGGTAATTTTAATTGTTGTTATTGTAGAGCTTATACAACTTTTATGTTGCAGAGAAATGTGTAGACTTTTAAATAAACCTGTTTATGAAACAACATATATAATAATATATACAACATATATAAAAAAATTATATTACTAAACAAACAAATGTGAAAACTCAAATTGAGGGAATTATTTCATATATTGACAAATAACTGATTGTTGTTGTTTTTCTTACGTTTCCAGTCTCCTTTAATTTTGGTATTTCTTTGAGTAAGTGTTCAATCAAAGAAAAAAATCAAAAAAATGATCTTGTTCTCTAACATATAAAACACAAATCTTGTGGCATTTCACAGCAACACTAGTTTATTAGTTAACTTACACATTTACTTTATGTGAATCTCACATGATTTACTTGAACATTTTGGATCTGAAGAAAACATTTGCTCACTGTGACACAGAACAATGCTTTTCAATATGAACCACTAGATGATTTTATTGGGTGAAACTCTCTCCACACTGAGTACAGTAGTACGGCTTCTCTCCAGTGTGAACTCGCTCATGTGATTTCAGGTTTCCAGACCGAGTGAAACTCTTGAGCACTTGTAAGGTTTTTCTCCAGTATGAATTCATAGGTGCTGTTTCAGAAACTCAGCTCTATAAGCTCTTCCCACAGTCAAAGCATATGATCTCTCACTTCATTATGTGTTTTCTGGTGCAGTTTAAAATTATTCAGCCTTGAAAAACTCCTTCCACAGAAAGAACACACATGAGGTCTCACACCTGAATGAACTTTCAGGTGTTTTTTTAGTTGTGATGACGTAATAAACTTTTTACCACACTGATCACAGTTAAATGGCTTTTCTCTACAGTGATAGAGCAGATGATCATTGAGACCAGTAAAACATGTGAAACTCATTCCACACTGAGAGCATGTATACAGTTTCTCTCCAGTGTGAATATTTAAGTGTGTTTTAAGTTGTCCTTTTTGTGTGAAACATTTTCCACATTGAGTGCATGTATACGGTTTCTCTCCAGTGTGAATTCTCATGTGTTTGTTAAGGTCTCCTTTTTCTGTGAAACTCTTTCCACACCGAGTGCATGTATACGGTTTTTCTCCAGTGTGAATTCTCATGTGATTGTTAAGGGTTCCTTTTTCTCTGAAACTCTTTCCACACTGAGTGCATGTATACGGTTTTTCTCCAGTGTGAATTCTCATGTGATTGTTAAGAGTTCCTTTTTCTGTGAAACTCTTTCCACATTGAGTGCATGTATACGGTTTTTCTCCAGTGTGAATTCTCATGTGATTGTTAAGGTCTCCTTTTTCTTTGAAACTCTTTCCACACTGAGAGCATGTATACGGTTTCTCTCCCGTGTGAATTTTTAAGTGTGTTTTAAGGTTTGCTTTTTGTGTGAAACCTTTTCCACACTGAATGCATGTGTACGGTTTCTCTCCGGTGTGAAATCTCATGTGTGTCGTAAGGTGTCCTTTTTGTCTGAAACTCTTTCCACACTGAGTGCATGTATACGGTTTTTCTCCAGTGTGAAATCTCATGTGTGTTGTAAGGAATCCTTGTCTTGTGAAACTCTTTCCACATTGAGTGCAGGTTTTCAGCTTTTTGGCTTTGGTTCTTTGAGTTTTAAAGTTCTGATGTTTCTCCTCCTCTTCATTCAGTTCTTCTCTTTGTTGTTTCACTTCCACCTGGTCTAAAATACACATCAAGTTAGAATCAGTTCAAGTGAACCCTGATTTAATAGCAGAAAGTAGGGATGGTAAGATTCACAAATTCGCATCAGTGCATTGGCATAAAAGTTAACGATGCGATGCATTGATTTAAAAAGTGTGCATCGGATACAAGTTGGCATTTGTCTCAATATCCATCATTTCTAACATATTTGCATGTGTGTTTTTCCAGCGTCTGTCATCTGACTATATGACGACATGAACACAAACTTCGTCTCCAAAGCTGCTCTGAGTCATGAGCATTTTACCATTTAATTTGAGAAAAACTATTGTCATAATATATATACACACAGAAACTTTGAGATCTTCACGGCAACTCATCAAAATAAAAGTTTGGTTTAACTTGTTGTGACAACCATATTACTATTGTAGTACTATATACTGTTTTTGTATTACTACTGTACCATGTTATGTATGTCTTAATGTAATACCACTACTACTACTACTAATAATAATAATATAGTTAAAACTTTGTTTTTGGAGGAATAATCACACATTTTTTACACTTTTATCCACTAAATGAGCTCATTTCAAATTTGATGCCTGCTACAGGTCTCAAAAAAGTTGGCACCAAATTGCTGAAAAAGCAAGAAATTTTGAAAAGATTCAGCTGGGAGAACATCGAGCAACTGATTAAGTTACAGTGACACAAATGCAAGGGTTATTTGGCACACACACAAAAAAAAGAACCCGTAAAATTTAGGATGCTTTTGATATCGAGTTTTGCTGGTTAGCTTTGTCCTTGACAGTGTACAAAATGACCTACAAACTAAAACATAAAATTTCTGAAATTGTTTTGTTCTAAAGAAATTAAATTAAATACTAGGAACTTTTAAATACTAGCTAATAATTTACACAGACACATGAGAAAAAATTAGTGATTTGAACAAAGGAAGCATTCTGGTGCACTCTAATAAGAAAATAAAATGGAAGAAAAGCAATATTTGCTTCAAGTAAAAACAAACAAACATTTATTTATTTTCGATTTGATTATACCTTCAATTCAATATTGATTAATTTGGGGCTTATTTCCTTTAAAGGTTAAAATTAATTGATTTGTAAGCTACTTGCATATAAATAATAATATATAATAACGTTATAATATGTTTTAATGATATAATATATAATATATATAGATATAATAATTACACTCAAATAAAAACTGAATTGTATAAAACTTATCACACAAAGTAGTTTTCATAAGCACTTGTCCTTATGGCAAATTTACACAAACATATAATTAACAGTAAATAAGTTCCTCTCTAGTGTTTTTTATATATATATATAGATAGCTAAGAAACTGAACATTGGAAAACATTCCTGAGGTAAATGTGATATGATGTGACATTGTTCACAAGCTGTTTTATTGATGCCTTTCCACGGTTGAAACACAAATAAAGTGATTACATTAGACATGATACATTCCAGTAAGTTGTACTATATCTTTTAACATACCTTTGATGTTCATTCATGTTTTTTGAGATATAATGTGTATTGAAGAGAAAGAAAAGACTCGCGCTCCGTGCTGCCGCATGAACTGAGGCATTACAGCGATTTGACGCGTCACATTTAAGAGCATCAAAACGTCATTTATTGTTTGAATTTCATTATAAAATGGGCAGAATTTGAAAACTGAAACTATTATTCTTATCGAAAGTAAAGCACAAATTTAAAAGAATAAAGCATAAAGCACTGTTAATGCATATGAGTTGCAGAATTTTTTCCCATTGCATCGTATTGCATCGAATCGAAATTGAGTCGCACTACATTGTAATAGGGGTGAATCGTGTCGCATCGAATCAGTAGCTGCTTCATATGTATCTTAATGTATCGTATCGTTGGCTATGCATTAAGATGCATATTGCATCAGTCTCAGTTATGGAGATGCACATCCCTAGCAGAAAGCAACAGAGATCAGATCTTTCATGAGGCAAAGTTTTGTTCTGCCATTCATTTGTTAATATAGGTAAAATGTGTTTGACAACTGCTATATACAAGTTTATGATCATTTAGATGTATTTCTTGATCATTTATCATCCATATACTGATTATTAATTCACATCTACCAAAGAAGTCAACAATGTAGAATCAAAAATGGACACCAACCTATTTGTTCCTCAGTATCTTCATCTTTTATTCTGGGTGGTTCTGAAATACTTGTGTCTTCAATCTCCTCTTTAATAAACTCCATCTTTAACAGTCACACAGATTTCAGCTGCTACACCTGGAGTTTTTGTTCAATCTGCATTTAAAAAGTACAGGGGCGTCATGTTTAACGCAGCTTCTGAAAAGCTAAAAGTTAACCGTTTTAAATTCATTCATTATAGTGATGTCTGAGATCTTTACACATTAACCACTTTGTGTGTGTGTGTGTGTGTGTGTGTAAACAGGCTGAAACAAACTACAGCATCATCACCTTTGAAATTTCACTTCAGTTCTTGTCTTTTCTCTTTCACTTCCATCTGGTCTGAAATAAACATATTAAGTAGTTAGAATTATGAGCTTAAATGTCATCTAACAGTTGGGAGGACAATAAACAAAATTTCTCAAGAGCAATATTTGAAGGGGACACAAATAATACCGCCAAAATTGTACTTGTAAGGATATGTGTAACACAAAGCGATAGTTGTTTAAATATGAGTTAGTTTCATAGATTCACCTCGTGACCATGTTATAATTACTAAATTATCTTGCATCCTCCACATAGTATTTTATGCTTCGTCTGGGACAGAGGACATCTCTTACTTAGATATTCAACAGCAGCAACCCCACTGATCCCCCACCTTACATCATATTGAGCAAAACCACAACGGTAGATCTACAATATTAGCCGAATACCAGTGACTTACTATCCAACAAGCTACGGTATTAAAGGTGCCCTAGAATCAAAAACTGAATTTACCTTGGCATAGTTGAATAACAAGAGTTCAATACATGGAAATGACATACAGTGAGTCTCAAACACCATTGTTTCCTACTTCTTATATAAATCTCATTTGTTTAAAAGACCTCAGAAGAACAGGCGAATCTCAACATAACACCGACTGTTACGTAACAGTCGGGATCATTAATATGTACGCCCCCAATATTTGCATATGCCAGCTCATGTTCAAGGCATTACACAAGGGCAGGCAGTATTAACATCTGGATCTGTGCACAGCTGAATCAACAGACTAGGTAAGCGAGCAAGGACAATAGTGAAAAATGGCAGACGGAGCAATAATAACTGACATGATTCATGATATCATGATATTTTTAGTGATATTTGTAAATTGTCTTTCTAAATGTTTCGTTAGCATGTTGCTAATGTACTGTTAAATGTGGTTAAAGTTACCATCGTTTCTTACTGTATTCATGGAGACAAGACTGTTATTTTAATTTTTTAAACACTTGCAGTCTGTATAATTCATAAACACAACTTCATTCTTTATAAATCTCTCCAACAGTGTGTAATGTTAGCTTTAGCCACGGAGCACCATCAAACTCATTCAGAATCAAATGTAAACATCCAAATAAATACTATACTTACGCGATTAGACATGCTGCATGACGAACACTTTGTAAAGATCCATTTTGAGGGTTATATTAGCTGTGTGAACTTTGTTTATGCTGTTTATGCTGTTTAAGGCGAATGTGCGAGCTCCGGGGGCGGGGAGCGTCAGAATTTAAAGGGGCCGCAGCCTGAATCGGCGCATATTTAATGATGCCCCAAAATAGGCAGTTAAACAAATTAATTAAAAAAAATAGAAAAATAAAAAGCTATACCAAACAAGCTAGGTAACGTTATAATCGCTAATGCATTGTTCAAAGGTAAATAAATAATGTTACCTCAGTTCTCTTTGGAGGAAAGTCGAGTGAACCCTGATTTAATAACAGAAAACAAGTGAGATCAGGTATCTGTCAATCAAGTATCAAATCTTTGATGAGATAAAAGCCTAATTCTGTCATTCTCATAGTCAAAACGTGGATGACAACTGCTGTACAAGATTATGATCTAAGTGCATTTATATCATATAAATTATTTGCTTATTTTTCACAGCTCTTATGATTGGTATCTAACAATATATANTATCTCTAACATATATATATATATTATATATATATATATAAACTAAACCAGGGGTGCCCAGTCCTGCTCCTGGCGATCGACTGTCCTGCAAAGTTATGCCCCAACTCTAATCAAACGTATCTGAAGCAACTAATTAAGGTCTTAAGGAACGCTTGAAAATTAAAGGCAAGTGTGTGTTTATTAGAGTTGGAGCCAGAGGTTGCGTTAGATTTTAACAAAAATGACGGACAGGGTTGTAAAAATTCCGTCATAATCTATTATTACCCATCATTTTAATTTTCATATTTTAATTATAATAACACATTTAATTGCTTTTATTTTTGTTCACATTAAAATAAAAGCAATTAAATGTGTTATTATAATTGTACTACAGGCTACGTGTTGGTAGACATTAAAGAAAACGTAGTTTCATATTTATGTTTAAATAGTCCTATGTTATGTTTTAAATTCATCTATTTGATTATGAAATGTGAAGAGCATGAGTAAAGGCTGATTTATACTTCTGCGTCGGACCTACACCGGAGCCTCTGCGCCGTAGGCTATGCGTCTGTTTTCATTTATACTTCTGCATCGTTGTCCGCGTCAACGTGCATGTAGACCACTAGTGGGCAGTGTCCGAGCTCATGTTGAGGATCAAGGCAAAAGTCGAAGAAGAAGCAGCTCGTCATGTACGTTGTCAGAGAAAGTTACAAATAGAAACGGCAGAGAAGCGGCAAATAGGTAATGACTTTTGTTGCAGTTTGACTGTATGAGTGACCCCTGAAACAGTGCGTTTTTTAATTCATATGGAAGTTGAAAGTGCTCGCTCTTCTCCGATTGCTCCGCGCCAGTTTTTTTTACCTGAGGGAGGGGTTCTAGCAGACCAATCAGAGTGCTTGCGGTCCGCGTATAATTGACGCTTTGTTACATTTTTGAAGAGGTGCACGTCAGGCTACGCGTGTTACAAACAGCCTACGCCGTAGCTACAGCGTACACTCGACGCAGAAGTATAAATCAGCCTTAAAGGTGCCCTAGAACGTTCTTTCACAAGATGTTATAGAAGTCTAAGGTGTCCCCTGAATGTGTCTGTGAAGTTTCAGCTCAAAATACCCCATAGATTTTTTTGAATTAATTTTTTTAACTGCCTATTTTGGGGCATCATTAAATATGTGCCGATTTAGGCTGCGGCCCCTTTAAATCTCGCGCTCCCTGCCCCCAAGCTCTCAACTATAATACAGTGCATTAACAAAGTTCACACAGCTAATATAACCTTCAAATGGATCTTTACAAAATGTTCGTCATGCATACTGCATGCATGCTTCGGATCATGTGAGTATAGTATTTATTTGGATGTTTACATTTAATTCTGAATGAGTTTGAGGCTATGCTCCGTGGCTAACGGGCTAACGCTAGCATTACACACTGTTGGAGAGATTTATAAAGAATGAAGTTGTGTTTATGAATTATACAGACTGCAAGTGTTTAAAAATGAAAATAGCGACGGCTNGAAAAATACATTAAGGTACTTTATTACTCCAAAGATCAAAGAACAACAGACTAAAAATTCTCAACATGGCAATTGCTGGAGGAAATGTGGACAGAAATCAGTAGGGCATTTTCACATCTTTTGGGGATGTTCTAAGATCGCCCCTTACAGGACAGATATTATTAGATATATAAAAATGATATTGGGACTACAACTAGAAGAGACCTTTTCTGTGTTTTACCTTGGAAATATACCAAATGGGACAAGGAAGGAAGACAGATATCTACTACAAATCTTACAAGCAGCAAGCAAGAAGGCCATTACACGTAAATGGCTGAACATAGACCCTCCTACCTCATCGCAGTGGATAGAAATTACAAACGAAATATACAACATGGAGAAAATGACCTTTTCATTAAGGCATGCTTCGGAAAAAGGGGAAAGTTACTGGAAGAAATGGAAAACTTTCTTTAATAAGTAGAGACCATTTATATTATAAAATATATATAAATATCTCATTTAACATGTCCAGGGAACATGTTTCATTGTATTATGGCTTCACATTATAGTGTTTCATTGCATTGGTCGGTCTATCTGTTTGTTACTTTATGTTCTTTTTGGTTTAAATGTAAAAAATGTAAAACTTTAAAAAAAAAAAAAAAGTGAATTTCATTTTGTAAAAATTGTATCTTAATTTTAATCAATGTTTCATTAACCAATTGCCTGGATGTAATAAATAAGAAGCAAATATAGCAGAAAACATAATCATGACATGAAGGCGCGGGCGCGATCACTGGCGCGTGAACTGGAACGCGTCTTACAGGCTAAATGAACCAAAACTCAGCGGCTGCTTGCCTCACAGACATGAGAAATATATCTATAGAAATCTTTAAATATCTACTTAACGAAAACGAAATAATTCAAAAGGAAAAGAAATAGGCTACTTTGATTATGTAGACTAAACCGAATGAAATGTGCATTCTCTCTCTAGGAGCGTCCACTATGAGGAGATGATGAGAGTAAGTAATGTCAACTTCATCTTTGCAGCTGACACTGATTCAGAAAACATTACTTCATTAATAAACAATTAAAATGTCTCCTTGCTGTTTTGGTCACAATATCGATTCGTAAATCCCAGTCGATCTTTTGGTAGGCTATATGCTGTTTTCAGTTGATGAATAAACAGTACATAGTGCGCCTCCCATCCAATAAATCGCAATAGGCTTAAAGCTTTGTGTTGCTTTTGATATGGAACAAAGTCAAAGAAAAGAAATTCAAGCAATAAATACCATTTTGGCACTCTTTAATGTGGCGTGATAGATCGTTGTAGCTTCTGGGTACTCGCCTGTGCGTTATCAAACGCATAGCAAACGATTCATGACAGTTTAATTTTTGATCTGGATCCAGTGCTCTGCTGCTACATTGGAGCGAACTCGCCACCAACTGGACAGGGGTGGGAATTAGTGTCAATGTGACGGACGGCCTTCAGATTTTTCCGTCACTGATCAAAATTTTCGGTTAACGTGACCTCTGGTTGGAGCATAATTTTGCAGGACAGTCGATCGCCAGGAGCAGGATTGGTATTGAATTAAAGGTGGTTCAGAGGATCTTTTCGTCGACTGATTTTTTTAAATGAGCGCATGCTTAAGAACAACCCCCCTCCTTCACAGCTCTTTTCGAGTGAACGCCTCCTAAAACTCGTGCACGAGTATTGGAACACGAGTGTTTACCACCGGCATTCGCTGTGTTATTAAGCCGGGCACACATTTAACGACTAGCTAAAACATTCTAAGACTGTGCTCAACATGCAGCGATTGTTTCCTGCTCCTGGAGCAGATTTATATACTTTCACATGGAATTTGAACACCGACTGTAATCGCAGACTGAACGCAACTGGCTCTGACTGGACGCGTTTGAGCGCGATCAGTCATAAGTATCAATTTACATTCATAATCGGCCTTGCAATCGTTAAGTGTGTGCACGACTTAAAGCCGCGCACACACTTAGTGGATTCATTATGTCGGACTCACCGCAGGTAACTCATAATCTGCAGTTGTTACTCCTGTCTCCTGACAAAAACATTGCATGCGGCGCCTGTGGAGTGTGGAAAGTTACTGGAGCGCGCAGCCGCACGTCTCTCACAAGCAACGTCATGGCAGTGATTGACAAGCCAGAGGGCCAATCGTTTACGCGATGATCGCGTAAACGATTGGCTGATGTTTTTAAGGCCCTACCTCGTGCACAGATGATGTATATTAATATTATTCCTTTCAGTGCACCTAATAAATAGTCTTTTATCAATTAGTAAAGACAGTTTCAAGTAATATTGCAAAAATGTATAAAACAAAACATCCTATTTAGCACCTTTAACCAAACAGTCAGTAATCATCATGCATTTAAAACTAATTTAAACAATTCATAAATATGTCAGCCTTATATATATATAAACTAACTATAGAATTAAAAGAATCTGGTGATTCAGATAATACATTTTCATCGAACTTTCATTTTACAAATCAAATTACACACCAGTGAATGTTATCAAAAATATCTTATATGTAGCGGATTTTACCAGCACCTCCAATGAACATCAGGCTCTTCGGGGACCACATCTGCAGTTTAGTGACAGAAAAAAAAGACACACACCTTTAGATTCACCGTCTTTCAGCTGAAGGATGTATGAGAAAAGACTCGTTATGTATCGTCCTCCCTAATAACTGCAATTCATCGAATACACAGGGTCACAGATATGGCTATAAACATACATTTTAACATCAAAATGAAAGCTACACTAAACGACATTTCCACAGACTCAATCCACCAAAATTATATGTGGAGAAACTCATTCACAGGAAACACAAAAATACATCGAACTGTTGGCAGAAAAACGCACACATAAACTTGTACTTCTATAATTAATACCAATTCGAAACTTTACTCAATGCAGCATATTTTCACTCTTTAATGCAGAGACATACCTGACTGACTCTCACAGGCTGTTGTTCTGACTGAGATAACAGGCGCGCGACCGGTCCATTACAAATGACGTCACTCAATGAAACGAACTCAAAATATTATTTATAAACAATGGATCCAATGTTTTGAATTATTTGTTTTAATAAAAATAAAAAAATTTATAAACAAAAATTCATATTTTCCCTCTGCCTTGCAGAACAAAATAAAGACAATATACATAAATTAAGGGAATTTAAACAGTTAATTGTTTAATACATATAATTGTTTCAGAATCTATTTTACCACTTCAATAATAAAACATAAAAGTAAAAACAAAAGTTACCAAATACCTCTCAACACGGCAAATCCTTTATATTTTTTTACACACTTGCAACTTACTGCAGCAGTTTTAATGGCATTTTAAACCATCTGCAAATCAAGAAAACAACCAACTCTATTTTTCAGTGTTTAACATTTTATAACACTTCTATTATTTTGTAACTACAGCAAATGACTCTTGAACAATCAGGAAAAAATATTGTAAATATTAGTAATTAAGTAAATCACATGAATACGTCTTATTCAAGCAGATTTTGCAAAGTAATTATTGAGTAAGAAAAGATGCAAATAATTATATTGACAATGTAAAATCAAATTTCTGAAGCGCTGACTCTAAGCAAATAGGAACCAGTACAGGAATGTGGTTGGGAACCCCTGGCCCAGCCTATTTCTCTTTCATGCATAGTTATAGCCATAAGTGAATTTGTCTACACAAATACTACATTAACAAACATTATAAACACTATTAACATGTAGGCTATGCGTATATTTCCCCTCACTCCATGACAAATCTTTAAATGAATGGTATTCAGGAAAAAAAACAAGAGTGAAAAAATACAAGCATGTATAATAAAAAATATACATAGTAGCCTAAAAATAGTCATTACAAGCATTTACTTTAAAACCAAGCCTAAACATATTTATTTGAATCGAAACTGAAACTGCACCGATGTTGGGCTCATGCATCTCTCATTTGGTCCAAAGTTTCCATGTTTGTGATGTAATATTTGGAAGCTAAACTATTAATGTAAAGAAGGCTCATACTTCAGTCGGGTCCCAATGCACACGTAAATCAGCATCTTCACATGCAGAGAAATGAGTCTGGAATAACAGCAAGTGACCGGCACAGCCTTTATATTGTACAACAGACAAATTAAATTGAATTTGTTTGACTGTATTTTATTTTGATAATGAACAGCCTGCGATGTGAAGTTAGCAATGCCAGAACTTACGCTGTGAAAACACGAGGCGCCGGCGCGATCACTTGGTCACTCAGCAGGGGAAATAACTTAAGCTAATACTCTTTATAGTCATATAGATAAAAGAAGGACGTCATTCAAAATGGTAAAATGTCTTTTATTATTTGTGTACGTTCAAAATTATTACAAACTGGACTACAACAGAATGCGCTGCTTTAGCGTGTCTTGGTCTCCTTGAAATATCTTTCTGCCACACGGCACAAACATGAACCAAAACAGCGAATTCTTGACATACCTACTTTTAAAAGTCTACATTTAGATTATTTGACGTTAAATGTATTATATAAGCCTATATAAGTCACCGATGATCAACGTGACTTGTGTAGGCTATAGCTAATTATTTTGCAGACCCCCCTGGCACTTTGAGAACCGCTGGTCTACAAAGAAAAAAGCCCTGTCTAGGCTGTGCCCCAGTATAGGTTGTGTTGAGCCTTTAGTTAGTCTGGTTGTTTGATGAGAAAAAGATTAAATGTAGTTGCAATAAACGCGTTAAGAATCCGTACAACTGCAGACTATTATTCTGCTGTGCAGAACTGAGGAAGAACTGATGATGGCACGGTTTATTCTTCAGTTTACCAATCAGCAGAAAGGGGCATTTAATTCCCGCCCACATGTAGAAATCGAATATTCAAGCTGTTTATTCATTTTTCTACCCCTGAACGAAAAACGAAAAATCGAGATGAATTTTTGTTGGGTTTTTTTTGTTGTTGTTTTTTTATGAAAAAAACTAAAAATGAGTCATTATTCTACTTTCAACATTAAGTCAAAAAATTACTGAATGGATGATACATGAATTGAAGATACCCTGATTATTGCAGTATAGTTTGTTTCATTTCATTTAACAAGCTCAGGCAAACCTTTGAAATCTACTTTAAAAGCTGGTCCTGCCTCACAATTAGAACATTTTTAGAAGATTTATTATGGATGGCAATTTTTCATAGGTCATCAATATTCTTTCACAAACCTAAAATGAACTTGATAAATTAGTGTATTTATAAATAAATGAGGTCTTATAAAAAAAATCTTTAATGTATATAATGAAAAGAAAGTGCTAAAGAAATGAAAGAGCTAAAATACAAGTTACAACTCAAAAACAACTTCCACAAAACTAATGTCACAGAACACAAGTTTATTTCACCATACACTCTGAAAAATGCTGGGTTATTTTTTCAACACAAACATTGGGTTGATATTTTGAGTTGAAAATCATTCTTAATCTTAACCCAGCAGTGCTGGGTTGGGAACACGGATGTGAAAGAGAGCACGTTAAAGGATTAGTCCACTTTCAAATAAAATTTTCCTGATAATTTACTCAACTCCATGTCATCCAAGATGATCATGTCTTTCTTTCTTCAGTCGGAAAGAAACTGAGGTTTTTGATGAAAACATTCCAGGATTATTCTCCTCGTAGTGGACTTCAATGGCCTCCAGATGGTTGAAGATCAAAATTACAGTTTCAGTGCAGCTTCAAAGGGCTTTAAACGATACCAGACGAGGAATAAGGGTCTTATCTAGTGAAACGATCGGTCATTTTCGACCGATCGTTTCGCTAGATAAGACCCTTATTTCTTGTCTGGTATCATTTAAAGCCTTTTGAAGCTGCACTGAAACTGTAAAGAAAAAAATGAAAGATATTCTTAATTGTTTCTGTTCAAGAGTATTTTGAGTTGTATTTGAAGGTGAAAAATGTCTTAATGGCCTTTTTATTGAACCAAAGAGACATTTTTAATGTAGTGGGTTTCTTGTGTCATATTCACAAGTTCCCTTTCGATACTTCACTCGTACTGCATATGGGGAAAGGTCTCCTTTTTCCCGCTGCTGAAGCCTTTTTCAATAGCGCAGTGTAACTGCACGGCCATTGGTTCAAACTTGAGAACTTTTTGAACCAATGACGGCGCGGCAGAGCCGCGCAAGCCTATGGCGATGCAGAGCGCCAAAGCTCACCAGAAAGGGCGGGGCGTATGGCTATATAAGCGGGCAGTTCGCCATAGGATTTCAGATCTCTCTCCTTCAGCGACGACATTATTTCTCCTCGCTGATCTCCGAAGCTGAAAGCCTTCGCCGCCTGGAACGAGCTCTCCCGCCGTAGAAGAGGCACCGCAGCGGAACAGCTGAGATCGCCGAACGCCTGCAGCGCCCGCTTCCCGCTCCGGCTGCCTTCTCAGCGAGTCTCCTGCCGCCATCCGGCGAACAATTTAAAGAGCTATTTCCAGCGGTTGTAACCGCTTAAAAGAGCAAGTTCAGCATCTGAGAGCATTCAGCTCATCCCCTGCCGTCTTCCGTCAGGTGAGTACAGAGCTTATTTTTCTACTTTCTCGCTGGCATTTGCTTCAAATGCCGTTCCTCCGAACGCGTCATTTGCCGGGTCCGCCCCCGCAAACCTCGTTCGCTGAGGATGCGTGCTCTCATTCGGGAGCACGAGAGCGAGCTCTCACACTCAGCTGAATTTGACATGATGCTCTCCCCTGATTTAGGCGAGACTCATGATACATTTTCTATCAGATTGAGTGTATTTCTCCTTAACTCAATGCGCGTCGCTTGCCAGTCCCACCCCCGCGAGCCGCGTCAGTTGAGAAATATGACATGACTTTCTTCCCCAATTTGGGCGAGAAACTTGTTATATACTCAAATTAATGGAGCACATTTCTGCTGTTTGCACTGAGTTTCTCTACGCATTGCTTGCTGGTTCTGCCCACAAGCTGCGTTCATTGAGAAATATAACATGTCGCTGTCCCCCCTCTTGGGTGATACCCATGTTATATACAGTCAGTTTATATAGCAGATTTTTGCCGAGTTATCTGAATCTCTCAGCTGAATTTGACATGATGCTCTCCCCTGACTTAGGTGAGACTCATGGTACATTTTCTATCTGATTGAGTGTATCTCCTTATCTCAATGCGTGTTGCTCGCCGGTTTCGCCCCGCAATCCGTGTCGATTGAGAAATATGACTTGTCATTCTCCCCCGACTCGGGCGAGAATCATGTTTATATACTCAATTTAATGGAGCTTATTCTGCTGTTTGCACTAAGTTTCTCTACGCATTGCTTGCTGGTTCTGCCCGCAAGCCGCGTTCATTGAGAAATATAACATGTCGCTCTCCCCCCTCTTGGATGATACCCATGTTATATACAGTCAGTTTATATAGCAGATTTTTGCCGAGTTATCTGAATCTCTCAGCTGAATTTGACATGATGCTCTCCCCTGACTTAGGCAAGACTCATGGTACATTTTCTATCTGATTGAGTGTATCTCCTTATCTCAATCCGTGTCGATTGAGAAATATGACTTGTCATTCTCCCCCGACTCGGGCGAGAATCATGTTTATATACTCAATTTAATGGAGCTTATTCTGCTGTTTGCACTAAGTTTCTCGGCGTGTTGCTTGCCGGTTCTGCCCCGCAAGCCGCGTTCTTTGAGAAATATAACATGACACTCTCCCCCGTCTCGGGTGAGACCTATGTTATTTATATTCAGTTGATAACTTTTATTCCAGTCTCTCTGCGTGTCGCTTGCCGGCCCCGCCCCTGGAAGCCACGTTCATGAGGACGCATGCGGTCACTGAAGCGAGCTCAATGCTCACTTGTGCTCGGTGGAACTAACATATGCTCATTATGCTGGACCTCTGTTCATGTCACTTGCTGGCTCTACCCTGCAAGCCATGTTCATTGAGGAAGAGCGGTCTCACTTCCAACACCGCTCAGCTGAATATACCCTGATGCTCTCTCCTGACTCAGGTGGAACTCATGATGTATATTTTTTCTAAGAAGCATGTATCTGTTTGCTGAGTTTCTAAGCGTGTCGCTTGCCGGTTTCACCCCGCAAGCCACGTTCAATCAGAATGAGGACGCTTGAGCATTTTTCTGGTGTTTTTATAAAATGCCGAGCCTCTCAGCGTGTCGCTTGCCGGCTCAACCCCTCCAAGCCGTGTTTGTTGAGGACACACGCTCTCTATGAGAGCGCACTCAGTGCTCATTTTTGCTCAGCTGAACATGACACATGCTCTCTGATTCAATCCCTTACACACAGGCTGAGGCTAGTAGGCCATCCCCGGAGTGTCATGCTGGAAGTTGGGGATAATAAATCAAGGCTACTCAATGCAGTTCGCCCGACGGCCCCCGCGCTTCAGCAGGGTGTTTCCCACTTCAGTTATTCCGGACGACGCTCATGTTCTCCGCGCTGAAGTGATGACTCTGCTAGGGAAAGGAGCTATATAAATAGTTCCCCCCTCAGAGAGTGAATCGGGGTTCTACAGCCGTTATTCTCTCGTCCCCAAGAAAGATGGTGGTCTCAGACCTATCTTAGACCTCGGACTCCTGAACCTCTCCCTCATGAGACGGAAGTTCAAGATGTTAACACTGAAACAGATCCTCGTGCAGATTTGCCCTGAGGACTGATTCTGCTCACTGGACCTGAAAGACGCTTACTTTCACATCCAGATAGCCCCCACCACAGGCGATTCTTGAGATTCGCATTCGAGGGCGTGGCTTACCAGTATACAGTCCTCCCTAATCGGGCTGTCCCTAGCTCCCCGCACTTTCACGAAGTGCATGAACGCGGCGCTTTTCCCCACTGAGACAGATGGGAATCCGGCTTCTGAATTATCTCAACGACTGGCTCATCCTGGCCCAGTCGCGAACTGAGCTAGAACATCACAGATCTGTGCTCCTCAGCCACTTACAGTGCCTAGGACTCAGGGTCAACTTTGCCAAGAGCTCACTGCTCCCCAGCCAACGTACTACGTTCCTGGGGGCAGTTTTCGACTCAGTCCGCATGACGGCCGTAGTCTCGCCAGAGCGCGCTCTGGCTATTCAGCAGCTCGCAGCTTCTGTCAGGAACAATGCCAACCTACCTCTGAAGTTTTTCCAGAGGATGCTAGGGCTGATGGCTTCCGCCTCCCCGGTTTTGCAGCTCGGCCTTCTACGGATGCGGCCTCTGCAATACTGGTTGAAATTTCGGGTCCCTCCTCACGCTTGGCCGTCCGGCCGCCTGCGTATCAAGGTCAATCAGGCCTGCCTAGCAGCTCTGGAACCCTGGACGAACCCTATCTGATTCAGTCATGGAGTACCCCTACAGGCAGTGTCCAGAAGGACGGTGCTCTCGACAGATGCATCCAACTCGGGTTGGGGCGCTCTTTGTGAGGGCAGACCACCCTTCGGCTCGTGGTCTCACGAGCAGAGCCATCTCCACATCAACTGCCTTGAGATGCTGGCAGTGATTCGAGCCCTTCACTCCTTTCGGGCCTTCCTGACAAGACACCATGTCCTAGTCTAGTCAGACAGCATGACAGTGGTATTCTACATGACTCACCAGGGCGGCCTCTCGTCCAGCCACCTTTGCGCACTGGCGAAGCGCCTCCTGGAATGGGCATTGGTTGCAGTCGCTCAAAGCGACACACATACCAGGCAGAACGAACCTGGGAGCAGACGTGCTATCGCGGAGCAATGTTCCCTCAGACGAGTGAATGCTCCACCCCCAGGAGGTTCTCACGATTTGGGAGATCTTCGCGAAGGCAGAGGTAGATCTCTTCGCCTCAGAAGACAACTCTCATTGCCCAGTTTATTTCTCAAAGGATGTAGATGCGCTGGCCCAGCCTCCTCCTTTATGCATTTCCCCCGATCACTCCGATCCCTCAGGTCATCAGACGAATCAGGGAAGACGAGCACAGAGTCCTCCTGGTGGCCCCGTTCTGGAGGAGCCAAGTTTGGTCCTCAGAGCTGTTCAGCCTTTCCACAAAACCCTTGGCCTATTCCCCTGAGACAGGACCTCCTCTCTCAGGCAAACAGGATGATCTGGCACCCTCAGCCAGAACTCTGGGCTCTGGTCCCTCAATGGGAGCCTGTGAACCTCCCTGGGGACGTGCTAAACACCATTTGTTGGCTGGTGCTCAGCACGCAACGTTGATCCTGTGGAGTGACGTATCTCAGATACTGTCTTTCTTCCAAGAGCGGTTGGACAGGGGCCTCACTCCTTCCAAGCTCAAGGTGTACGTAGCAGCCATTGCAGCGTTTCACGCTCCCATTGCTGGCTAATCAGTGGGTCGAAACAGCCTCTTTGTGCGTTTCTTGAGAGGTTCTAGGCGGTTGAACCCCCTCGTCCTCTCACTGTTCCCACCTGGGACCTTTTCACGGTCCTCAGAGCGCTCAAAGGGCCCCCCTTTGAGCCGCTGCGGTCAGCTGACCTCAGGCCCCTGACGCTCAAACCCGCTCTGTTACTTGCATTAACATCGATTAACCGTGTTGGCTAATTGCCAACTCTGTGAGCCCTGCTTGCCTCGTTCGGGCCCAACGACTCCAAGGTCGTTTTGAAACCTAGGCATGGCTACGTCCCTAAAGTGCTCTCGACTCCGTCAGGGTGTTGAGGACCTACATAGAGTGGTCACAGCCTTTCCGGCAGTCTGACCAGCTTTTTATCTGTTTTGGCGGCCGCACCAATGGGTCTTCGGCCTTAAAGCAACTTCTCTCGCGTTGGACAGTCAACTCTATTGCTCTCTGTTACTTCTCTATGGGCCTGGATTGCCCCATAGGAGTTAGAGCCCAGTCCACAAGATGGATGGCCTCCTCATGGGCCTGGTCCATTGGAATCTCTAATAGAGACATCTGTGAGGCGGCCGGCTGGTCCTCGGCGTCCACTTTTGTCAGATTTTATAATCTGAATATCCCGACCTAACAAGCTCGGGTCCTCTCGGTATGATGGCGGCCTCTGTCGAGCTCCGCCATCATGCCACTCTAGAGGGTTAGCTCCCTCCTTGCAAGTGTAACATAATGGGTTCAACGGCCTCGGCCATCTCACTTGTCCGCTGGTTCCCCTGCGGTGTCCAAGACAGGTCCAGTCGTTCCCTGCCGTGGCACGGCGCGGTTGAATTCGTTCCCCATACGCAGTACGAGTGAAGTATCGAAAGGGAACGTACTCGGTTACTAACGTAACCTTGGTTCCCTGAGATACGGAACGAGTACTGCGTTCTATGCCGTGCCACGAGGCTGCGGCTTCAGTGTCGTCGCTTCAGTCGAATGACCTGAAATCCTATTGCGAACTGCCCGCTTATATAGCCATACGCCCCGCCCTTTCAGGCGAGCTTTGGCGCTCTGCATCGCCATAGGCTCGCGCGGCTCAGCCGCGCCGTCATTGGTTCAAAAAGTTCTCAAGTTTGAACCAATGGCCGTGCAGTTACACTGCGCTATTGAAAAAGGCTTCAGCAGCGGGAAAAAGGAGACCTTTCCCCATACGCAGTACGAGTGAAGTATCGAAAGGGAACCGAGGTTACGTTAGTAACCGAGTACGTTTTCATAAGTCTGCTAATGGCAGAAGGATAGAGGATTAGGGCCAAGCAATAATAAAAAAAATAAAACCATCTCGAGATTAAAGTTGTTAAATTTTGAGAAAAAACTTGTTAAATTTCGAGAAAAAAGTCAGGATAAAATGTTGAGAATAAACTTGTGAAATTACGAGAAAAAAACTCGTTCAATTTCAAGAAAAAAGTCGAGATAAAATGTTGAGAATAAACTCATTCAATTACGAGAATTATCTCGTTAAATTATGAGAAAAATGTCATTAAATTTCGAGAAAAAATTCGAGATAAAATTTTGAGAATAAAGTCATTAAATTAACGAATTTATTCTCGTAATTTAACGACTTTTTTTCTCGTAATTTAACGAGTTTATTCTCGTAATTTAATGACTTTATCTCAACATTTTATCTCGACTTTTTTCTTGAAATTTAACGAGTTTTTTCTCGTAATTTAATGAGTTTATTCTCAACATTTTATTTCGACTTTTTTCTCGAAATTTAACGACTTTAATCTTGAGATGGTTTTATTTTTTTATTATTGCTTGGCCCTAATCCTCTTCCGTAGGTAATCAACAGATTCACATTTAAATTTATTTTTTATTTTAATAATCGCGATTAACCCGAATGTATAATGAATTTTCCTTAAGGAAGTGAAACAGCGATATGTAATAAAGGTTGGTTTATTTTGATGGTGTTGAAGCGAGGATTTTTAAAATTAATGTTTTGCATGTAATATTTCAGACTTCATTTTGCCAGCGCCAAAGTAAACGACAGGCGACTGCTGTGCGAGGATGTTTGATTTTCTCAGAGGGAAAGACGATTTATGGTAGGTAAAGTTTAAAATTCCACATCGTTATCAATTGTTTTTTGATAAAACCATGTTTGTTTTTTGTAGATGTATTAAGCCAGAGACCTAAGAGTGCTTCATTCTTTTGAGTTTATGCAAGTTTATGCAACATCAGTATTACTTCTTGAAATTTGTTTTTAAAATAATTGATGTCTGATGTCTTGTTCCAAACCTATAAGACTTTTGTCCATCCATGGAACACAAATGAAGATATTTTTAATATTCTCTCATCTTTTTAAATTTTTATCCATTTACAGTCTAGTTAATCAGTACTTTTAAGCTTCACAAATACAAAGTTATTGTAGTATTCCATATCAATATTTATACATGAATAAAATCCTAAATTATATCTGTTCATATTATAAAGCAATGTCTGTTCAGAAGAATGTTGGATTCCCAGACTTGCAATGGATGGACAAAAACTGAGAGAATATTAAAAATATCTTAATTTGAGTTTCAAACATTAGCAAAAGTCTTATGGTTTTGGAATAACATGAGGGAGAGTAAATTATGACATTTTTCTTTTTTGGGTGAACTAATACTTTAAAGAGCAGCCATCCAAGTTAATAATTCATAATACTTTTCCAAAAGTTATTTATATTTTTATTTAAAGAATTTGGCATGTTAACTGATTAGCTTCATAATGACAGAAAAACATCTCACAGGACTCCAAACTACATGCTGTGTAGGGAGACACCAGTCCCTAAATTAAGACATTGTGGCAAAAACATGGTTTTTGAATAGGACTTGGCATTAAACGATATCATGTCATGATGACAAAATATACAGGGCATCGGGAAAGTATTCACAGCGCTTCACTTTTTCCACATTTTTTGTTACAGCCTCATTCCAAAAGGGATTAAATTCATTATTTTCCTCAAAATGATACAAACAATGCCCCATAATGACAAAGTGAAAGAAGTTTGATTGAAATCTTTGCAAATTTATTTAAAATAAAAATTATAATGTGTGTTTTAAATTGTCCTTCTACTTTGAAACTCTTTCCACACTGAGTGCATGTAAACGGTTTGTAACGGTAAATGTGTCTGTTAAGGTCTCCTTTGTCTGTGAAACTGTCCACATTTAGTGCATTTATACAGTTTCTCTCCAGTGTGAACTCTCTTGTGTTTGTTAAGAGCTCCTTTTTGTGTGTAACTCTTTCCACACTGAGGGCATGTAAACGGTTTCTCTCCAGTGTGAATTCTTAAGTGTCTTTCAAGGCTTCCTTTTCCCGTGTAACTCTTTCCACACTGAGGGCATGTAAACGGTTTCTCTGCAGTATGAATTCTTAAGTGTCTTTCAAGGCCTCCTTTTCCTGTGTAACTCCTTCCACACTGAGTGCATGTAAACGGTTTCTCTGCAGTATGAATTCTTAAGTGTCTTTCAAGGCCTCCTTTCCGTGTGAAACTCTTTCCACACTGAGTGCATGTAAATGGTTTCTCTCCAGTATGAATTCTTAAGTGTCTTTCAAGGCTTCCTTTTCCTGTGTAACTCTTTCCACACTGAGGGCATGTAAACGGTTTCTCTGCAGTATGAATTCTTAAGTGTCTTTCAAGGCCTCCTTTTCCTGTGTTACTCTTTCCACACTGAGGGCTGATGTGCAGCTTTTTGGCTTTGGTTCTTTGAGTTTTAAAGTTCTGATGTTTCTCCTCCTCTTCATTCAGTTCTTCTCTTTGTTGTTTCACTTCCATATGGTCTAAAATACACATCAAGTTAGAATCAGTTCAAGTAAACCATGATTTAATAGCAGAAAGTAGGGATGGTAAGATTCACAGATTCGCATCAGTGCACTGGAATAAAAGTTAACGATGCGATGCATTGATTTAAAAAGTGTGCATCAGACAAGTTGGCATTTGTATTGTGATGCATCGTAAAATATTACCATATAATAAATATATTTGCATCAGTAAAAATTTATTTACTAAATCAAAATCAAATCGTGATATGGACTAGTGTCTGTGAATATTAAACCGCAAACATTTGTTTATATAAAGCATATACATTTTTTTCAAAAATGACCAATTGTTTCACTAGATAAGACCCTTATTACTCGTCTGGTATCGTTTAAAGCCCTTTGAAGCTGCACTGAAACTGTAATTTTGACCTTCAACCGTTTGGAGTCCATTGAAGTCCACTATAAGGAGAATAATTCTGGAAGGTTTAATCAAAAACCTTAATTTCTTTTTGACTGAAGAAAGACACGAACGTCTTGGATGGGGGTGAGTAAATTATCAGGAAAAGTTTATTTGAAAGTGGACTAATCCTTTAATATAGGTAAAATGTGTTTGACAACTGGTATATACAAGTTTATGATCATTAAGATGTATTTCTTGATCATTTATCAACCATATACTGATTATTAATTTATATCTACAAAAACAGTCAACAATGAAGAATCAAGAATGGACACCAACCTATTTGTTCCTCAGTTTCTTCATGTTTTATTCTGGATGGTTCTGGATCACTCATGTCTTCAATCTCCTCTTTAATAAAATCCATCTTTAACAGTCACACAGATTTCAGCTGCTACACCTGGAGTTTGTCCTTCTCTTGTAGGATGATGTGAATATTCCCAATTTATTGATGAATTGTTGTGGGAGGAGCTTCACTGCAGGCGTGAACTGTGATTACTGTGTTTTTGTTCAATCTACATTTAAAAAGTATATGACGCATCTTCTAAAAAAACAAAAAAAAACAAAAGTTACCTGTTTTCAATTTATTCATTATGGTAATGTCTGAGATCTTTACATTTGCACACTAACCACTTTTTTTGTGTCAACAGGCTTAAAAAAAATAAAATGAATAAACATTAAGTATTTAGAAATATGGGCTTAAATGTCATCTAACATTTGGGAGGACAATAAACAAAATTTCTCAAGAGCAATTTTTGAAGGAGACACAAATAATACAGCCAAAATTGTACTCGTAATAATGTGTGTAACACAAGGCGACAGTTATTTAAATATGAGTTAGGTTCATAGGTTCACCCTGCGGTGATGTTACAATTATTGAAATGATCTTGCATACATGGTATTTTATGCTTCGTCTGGGACAGAGGACGTCTCTTACTTAGATATTCAACAGCAGCAACCCCACTGATCCCCAACTTAACATCATATTGTGCAAAACCCAATGATCCAAGTGCATTTATAGCATATATCCCTAAATAATTTGCTTATGTTTCACAGCTCTTATGATTGGTATCTAACAATATATGAAGAGTTTGTTTCCAAAATGCTATAAATCCATTTGGATTAATTTGAGTAAAAATGTGTTTTCTTTACGTTTTAAGAAGGGAGAAAACATGACAGAATGACATTTTGCGCAAAAGTAATAAATGCTTTTTCAATACCGAAAAGATACAATACTGATTTTGGAGTAAACTCAAATGTTTTGTAACGTTTTGGAACCAAACTCCTCATATAAACTAAATTAAATAATAATCATGCATTTAAACTAATTGAAACAATGCAAATATGTCATTATGTTGTTGTTTTGACATTGCAATGAATGTTTTGTGTAGAAAGTAACTATAGAATTAAACAAGAGAATCTGGTGATTCAGATAATACAATTTCATTGAACTTTCCCTTTACAAAGTATCGTCCTCCCTAATAACTGCAATTAATCGAATACACAGGTCAGATATGGCTATAAACATACATTTTAACATAAAAACGAACTTTTACTACACTAAACGACATTTCCACAGAAAATTATATGTGGAGAAACTCATTAACAGGGAAAATCCCGCGCTCTAATTTGGCGCGCAGGCGGCAACATAAAACAAAGACGTGCGTTAATAAAACTCCAAAAATACAGCGAACTGTTGGTAGAAAAGCGCATATATACACTTGTTCTGGGTTTATGGCACTTCTATAATTAATACCAACTAGAAACTTCACTTAATACAGCCTATTTTAACTCTATAAAGCAGAGATTTACCTGACTGACTCTCTCTCCAAACCGTAGGCTCTTGTTCTGACTGACCGTGTGTCTCAATCAGCTCCCTAGTTCAGTAGTCAGGGCACTGATCAGGTAGTCGGCCACATTCACTTTCATAATATACTGAATTCACGACCTAGGGATAGTGATTGCCGATTTCGAAACACTGCTTCATGAAGCTCCGAAGCTTCATGAATCTTTTGTTTCGAATCAGTGATTCGGAGCGTGTATCAAACTGCCAAAGTCACGTGATTTTAGTAAACGAGGCTTCATTGCGTCATCACTGTTTCGAAACTGTTCGAAATATCAATGGTTCACCGGTAGAGGGCGATGATAAAGTGAACCCATGAATCATGTAGATTCACTGAGAACTATTGAACAAGTGTCTATAGGGCTTTACCTGATCTCTGATCAGTTTTATGCATTTTTAGATGTTTTAATTAGACATTAGAATAATTAAAATGAGTAATGGTAGTTATTAAGAGCTCTTATTGTCCTGTTTAAGCTTGAGCCATGGAACAAAGAAAACAAGCCCTGAAAATTGATAAAAGAACACATATTATACAAACACTCTATATTTAATCTTATTAGATGATTAGTTAATTGCAGTTGATAGATTTTACTTTCAATAAAACATTTGCAATACATTTGTAAAAGGTGTTTTATGCATGTTTGGCCTGAGTTTTGTTGCATTTGCACTGTTCTGACCACTAGGGGTCACCGTGGAGACGGGTATCAGATTGTTTCGAAGCCTCGACACATCACGGCACATTTGCTTCAACTGCTTCACTGTTTCACGAAGCCTCGATCTGCCCATCACTACCTAGGGAGCTGATTGAGACGCAGGGCTAGATAACAGGCGCGCGACCGGTCCATTACAAATGACGTCACTCACAGAACTCTCTTGCTGTGTTCGAAATCGCCCCCTTCACTATAGAGGGTATGCACGTGACGTCACCGTCGACCGTTATGACTGCGGTCACGCCCACTGAGTGGCAAAAGACTGAGCGGCAGCATTGGTTTTCAGCGCGAAAAACACACAAAACACATCCAAAACGGGAAAGAGCTTTGTGATTGACTGAACAAATAGCTTTGACACAAAACCTGAGGCATAAAGACTGCCGAAAGCTACAGAAAAAAGAAGCAAATGAATCACTGCAATTGACAGAAACAGCTGGACTCCAGCAGAGAAACATGGATTTGCAGTTTTCATTTTGTGTCAAATTTTTGGATTTTGAGGTAAAATCATACCGTATTGTATTGTTATATATTATGTTGACAACTCATCAATTAAGTATGTTCCATCTTATATTCTGCATAATTGTGTGTTTTTAAATAAACACTGACAAAAACTATACTATAAAACTATATGTTTTAGGGCTGGACAATATGACGATATATATAACAATGATATAAGCGATTACTCGGATTTAAACCTACCTATATATAAAATATTCACAGGCAGATTTGCTTTATGTATTTCCCCGGCGTTGAAATCAGGCACATATAAATGTCAGGAAACACGACTCCTGGCTGCATGTCAATATCCATGGATTAGGTTTATTTGACAAGTTGTAAGAAACACTTTCGAGTCCAACCTTTAGTGTAATTCGTTAGTTTTACTCGCATTTTCGCAGTTTCCCCTGTTGTATTTTTTACTTCCTTCAATTAATAACCAACTAGGTAAAAACACTTCCCCCATAAAAGCTGATCAATAAACAGCCCTTACCTGCAGAATGTCCGGGGCAGATGATAAAACCAGCAGATCAGTAATACCTAAGGAAGGTCCAGCCACACTCAGCCTGGATTCGTCTTTGGGAGCTCGTAAGGAATTAATATATATATTTGTATATATATCTTATATACGATATATATTTATATTCAGGTTTCAGTTAATAGGTTTATATAAAAGTATTTCACTCTGAGACTTGTTTAAAAGAGTTTACAAATTACCAATTATACTGGTATCTTTTAATGACAAAGTTCAGAATAAAAAAAAAATTCATACAAAACAGAGGAGAAGAGTCTTCACCAAACGGCAAACTTCTGATACCGGTTTTCACACTTTATAATCATCAAAAAATAGGAGGACCTTAGTCATCTCCTTATTTGGTATAAGAAAAAAACATACATTGTAAGAGAAAAACAAAAGCTATAGTAAAGATGCACACCTACGCCCCACAGTTTCCTGTTAACCTTTATAATCATATAGCAAGCATAAAAAAAAACATATAGGTGTCAGTTTCCAACTACATTTTAACCGTTAGCGGTTTTCACACTTTCCTAAACTACAAAGCAATGAATACATATCGGTTGCAACAAGTGTAATGCCTAGCACAGCAGAAAGCGAGTAACTTTTACTCTATTGAACTAATAACCTTTTCAACTCATACATGGCCTGGATGTTCAAAACCACAACAGGAAACCATTTGTTCAAACAGGAGAATTTGGCGGTGCCCTGTTTGTTAAAAGGGTTGCAAGCCCCCCTGTAATGCAGGTTAGATCAGCATGAAAGTTAGTTGAAGTAAAAGATTTTTTAATCAACGACATTAATTTCAAATTAATTCTCTGTTGTTGTCTAAGCAACTTAATTATCTCCTTGGCTGTAGGGCTGATACGATGTGGTCCCAGGAGAGCAGCTCTTCGTTTGCGTTGCCTTTTTCTCCATCTTGCGGAAGAGCTTGGCTTGTTGTCGTTGGATTCCTTGTTGAATCAGAGCATTCATGTCAATTCTAAGTTCAGTTAGTCTACGTACGGGTCTGTCGGCAGAGCGTACTTTACTTGGATTTGGGCTATCATGATTTTGATCCTGATAGACCGGATACAAAACACCCCTATTAAATCCAGTCACACAGCAGGTTCTTTTGCCACTCAGTCCAGCTGATGGAGCGCGTTCCGGCGGGAAAGTGACGTCGATGCATACCCTCTATTCCCTACATTACTCCACTAATATAGTCCACTTGAAGGAGTGAAGATGATTCTATAGGCCCACGCACTTTTTGGGTGCACACAAACACTTTTTATACCACTGTGTATTCTAGCTAGTGGATAACTAGTCAACTTTTGAAGTGGATCAAAAATGTTCATCAAAGTTGTCCTAAGAACTAAGTTGTCCTAAGAAGAAGGTTTTATGACAACTTTGATGAAATATTTTAATCCACTTCAAATGTTGACTACTATAGTTAGAATGTTTTCACACCTATGGTTTGTTTGTTTTGTTCCAAAACTGGGACTAAAAATTTGCTACAATCTACTTGGTTCGGTTCACATTCACAAGTCAACATTTCAAAGCGTACCAAAATGCGGTTATGCAAGTCACATGCAAGTACAACTGTCCTCTTATTGGTCAGAGTTTTCTCAGCGTCATCCATCAAAATAATGATCGACAAGTTCGCTCCATGAGCTTATTGTGGCTTTGTTTGTAACTGTTGAGACACACGCAAATCATCATTCCCACTCTTAAATTATATACTATATTCATATTAGTGCTGCGGCACATTCAAACGTGGATCTCCCAGCACTGTCTAGTAGGCTGTGTTGAGACCATATAGGAATGTTATAATGAGAATCAAGGCTTTGTCAGGACTGCATTCTCGCACGGGAAGTGCAATTACACAACATTTAAGATGAAGAGGCGCTCTTTGGTTTTCATCTATCGTAAATAATGTGCTTACTCACAGAATCAGACACTACTGCTTTATATAACACATTTCCCGTTATGAATTATGATATTGTTTGGTTCGCTGGGTTGGATTGCTTTCACATCTTAAGCGAACCGCTCCAGAGTTAGTTTGAAAGCATACTGAGACCACCTCTTCAAGAAGGTCTCGGTACACTTGTTTGGTCCGCTTTTGGTGAGCACCCGAGTGCGATTGCTGCTTTCACACCTGGCCAAACGAACCGCACCAGTGTGGATAACAAACTCTAGTGTACTAAATGAGGCAGTTGTGAAAGCACTCTTAGTTCACTAATGATGCTTAGTTCCTCATACACAGATGCAGCCTCGCCCTCACCCACTCTTCCCCAGGAAGTTTCCCCAACTCTTCTCCCAGCTGAAGGAGGTAATCAGTATGTCCAATTCTGCCAGTAAAAAAATGTCTCAAAATGTAATTATGAGATAAAGAGCATCTCTGTTTGTTTTCAAGCATTAATTTCACTATGATTTCAATCTCTGACATGGCCTTACTCGGTCAACATTAAAGATATCAAAGTTATATCTTCACAGAATGTTCTTTACATTATGTATAATGATTTTATATAGAAAACATTAAATAAATAAAAAAGTTCACAGGCAGGGTCACAATTATCTACATTATACTGTATGAAGGTAAATGTTTTGGGGTTAAGGTTCATAATGTAGAACATTTTTTACATTGTATGCTCTATGTGCATAGGTTGCTAGCAAGCACATTACTGCTGTTAAGTTAATAGTCACATTTAGATTAATCTAGTTTTCTTAGTAAGATCATGATAGAGAATTTTTTTTTGTTTGCCCCAGTGAACCATTTCTATTAATATAGCTGATTAGTAGTTTTAAACTCATTCCATATCAGCAGAATACTGTGGTATAGAAACTCTATTTGCATGTAGAACAGGTTCTGAATGAATTATGTATATTTTGTATATTCAATAGCAGGGGTGGGAAACGTTGATCCTGGAGGGACATTGAGTTGCAGAGTTGACCTTGATTAGCTTCAGGTGTGTTTAATTAGTGGCCAGGGGTACAAGATGTGTGATGTTAAGTGGTGTTGTATGTATGATTAACTCCCCTACCATGAAAATACCGGGGCTCACAGGGACTGCTATTTAAAATGGAAAAACCCGCACTGTTCTATAAGAGCTGCAAGTGTCATCGACATTCAAATGCAGAAAGAGTTAGTCTGAAATCGAGAGAAATAAAGCTCTCTTGCAGAGGCTCCTTGCTGTAACTCTGCACTTGGCATCAAGGAATTACCTTTCAGAGGTAAAACTAAACACTTGGGTGAGATCAATAATGGAAATTTCTTAGGCACTCTAGAGCTTTTGTCCTTTTATGATCCACTGTTGAAAGACCACTTAGAGAAAGTCAAAGCATTCAAAAAAGAAAGCAGGTTAACTCATTATTTGAGCCTAGACATCCAAAATGAGTTCATTGAATTGTGTGGCAAAAGAGTACAGAAAATAATCTTGAATGAAAGGGAGGATGCCATATATTATGGGATCATTTGTGAACCTACGCCTGAAATTTCCCACACTGAGTAGAATGTTGTGCTCATGCGATATGTGCATTGTAATAAAATTTGGAAGAATAGATTACTGAAAGCTTCCTTAAATTCAAGAATTTCTACAAGAAAACAGGAAGTGAAATAGGGATGATAGAGAGTGTGCTTATGGATCGAGGGATAGACATCAGTGATTGCAGGGGGCAAGGGTATGATAATGGGGCAAATATGTCAGGGAATATCAAGGGAATCCAGGCCCAAATATTACAAAAAAATAATCTTGCCACATTTTCACATTGTGCCTCCCATACATTGAATCTTGTGGTTGTGCATGCTACAGGGTCAAGCCCTGAAGTTTCTAATTTTTTTTGGTTACATCAATCGCCTGTACAGCTTTGTGGGTGCCAGTCCACACGAGGCCAGTATGGAAGCTTTTTAACTCAGAAAGTACTTTACCTCACTTGCTTTACCTCATTTGCTTTTGACCATTTGGGTAAAAGTATTGCAGTGCATTGGTGTAAAATTCTCCAGTCAGGGACATTATCCCTTGAGGCTGAGGCAGCTAATGTAAGGGATCTTAAAAATGAGATGCAAAATATTAGGGATAGTTGGGATACTCTCTTCTCAGAGGCATTCTTGATTGAAAGAGATTATCTGCTGAGACCCCTGGCCCTGAAGAAGGTCAGAATGTCAGTAGTGACAAAGTGTTTCGCAACAATGTTTTTTTCACTGCCGTATACCACAGTATCTGTGACTTGGACACGTGCTTTCAAACAACTGCAGATATAGTAGAGGAATTTGCTGCCATAATAAAACTGGGGCAGTTAAGTGATTGCAACTGTGTCTACATTTACACTGGCACAAAATTTTTTTATATTTTTTGCTAACATCTGACACAGATCGGAATTTGTCGCACATGTGTAAACACAAAAATCAGCACAAGATTCGATTTTTTCGCATCCGATCTTAAACTACAATTCAAATCTCATTGAGTCCCATGTTAAAATGCCTAATTTTACAGCAAAAAAATCCAAACATATTTACAGGCTGGTACAAATTGTTGTTTTGGTCTATACAGCAAATTTTGCTCTTCATGAGGACTCTGAGGGGGGTGAATTTTTTTTTAACTCATCTGTTAAAATTATATTAAGCCTTAAAGTTCTGCATAATTAAGGGCGTGGCTACTTGAGTGACAGGTGCTTGCCGCTGCTGTCTGTGAGCCGTCACTTTACCTCGGCTAATTTCAGCCGCTGAATTTGGCATCTCTGCTGTGTTTGTGCTTTTTTCGGGATTATTTCATACAATTATCAAATAATATGGCTTGCTGTGCTTATGGTTGAGACAGATATGCTTCTGTGTAGATGTGCACACATGCAGAAGATAAACAGAACACATGCTGTTGGACCATCTTGGCATTGGCTAAAAGTTTTGTCCGCCAGATTTACTACAATGACAATGGCTGGAGAATATGCCTCTCAAGACACCACCAAATCTGACAGCCCTACTTGGATATTATAACTAAAACTGCTCCACTATTTTGAAAAATTATACTTTGGATGCGGGCTCATTTGTTTGTAAGAGTAATATATACGATTATATACAGTTTAACATAAATGGTGCTCCATTTCTTTTAGAATGATGATGGAGAGCAGATCATTCAGAAGAAATGTGATGCAAACAATGGACAATATATCAATATTTCATTGATTTAATGCTTTTATGGACAAAAAGTGTTGTTTGTTTTACAATGGACATTATCATGGACATTTTACCCAAGTGCGACAGATTGGATTTTGATTTTACATGTTGTCATTTTCACGCCCGACACAAATAATATTACTGGGGCTGGAGCATCTATATCATAAAAAAGACACTGTAGATTGACAGTTAACCTTTAGAACCACAAAATGCACTTTAACCTCGTGCACATTTCCTCATTATAGAAGCTTGTAAATAGTGAATCCACCATGGTGCGAGCGCAACTGGCTTTTAAAGAGAATGGGAGATGAGACTGATTGGTTTATTGCCCATTATGCCAAAAACACACTCATTACTCATTAAGAGAATAGGGACACCCTATTCAGACCATGCAAATTTTTAGCCACGTTCTGATACATTGATTGAAGATACCCTAATTATTCCAGCATGCTTTGTTTCATTTCATTTAACAAGCGGAGACAAACCTTTGAAATCTACTTTAAAATCTGGTTCTGTCAGATTTTATAATACAGAGACTTTGGATGGCAATTTGTCAAGTCAACAATATTCTTTCACAAACCTAAACTAAACTTGAGAAATTCGTGAAATTATAAAATAAATTACATTACGAAAAAAATCTTTAATGTATTTATTGAAATGAAAGTGACAGTGTAATTAAAAGTCAAAGTTACAACAAAAAAACAACTTCTACAAAACAAATGTCAAGTTTTTTTCACTATACATTTGCTTTATCTGAATCTCACAATTTATTTAATGTACTGGATCTGTGTATAACTTTTGCTCACTCAATCAAAGAATATTTCAATCATTTTCTTGTTCTCCAACATATAAAGCACAAATCTTGTGGCATTTCACAGCAACACTAGTTTATTCGTTAACAAACTATACATATACTTTATGTAAATCTCACCTGATTTACTTGAACATTTTGGATTTGAAGAAAACATTTGCTCACTGTGACACAGAACAATGCTTTTTAATATGAACCACTAGATGATTTGATTGGGTGAAACTCTTCTCACACCGAGTACAGTAGTACGGCTTCTCTCCAGTATGAAGTCACTCATTTGTTTTCAGGTGTGGAGACTGAGTGAAACTCTTGTCACAATATGAGCACTTGAAAGGTTTTTCTCCAGTATGAATTCTTTGGTGCGGTTTCAGAAACTCAGCTGTAGTAAAGCTCTTCCCAGAGTCAAAGCACACATGATCTCTCACTTCATCATGCGCTTTCTGGTGCAGTTTACAATGTTCCAGCCTTGAAAACTCTTTCCACAGAGAGAACACACATAAGGCCTCTCACCTGAATGAACTTTCAAGTGTTGTTTTAGTTGTGCTGAAGAAATAAACTTTTTACCACACCGATCACAGTTAAATGGCTTTTCTCCAGAGTGACAGAGCAGATGATAATTGAGACCAGTAAAACATGTGAAACTCTTCCAACACTGAGTGCATGTATGCGGTTTCTCTCCAGTGTGAATTCTTAAGTGTGTTTTAAGGTCTCCTTCTACTGTGAAACTCTTTTCACACTAATTGCATGTATACGGTTTCTCTCCAGTGTGAACTCTCATGTGTGTTTTAAGGCTTCCTTTCCGTGTGAAACTCTTTCCACACTGAGTGCAAGTATATGGTTTCTCTCCAGTGTGAATTCTCATGTGTGTTTTAAGTTGTCCTTTTTGTGTGAAACTCTTTCCACACTGAGTGCATGTATATGGTTTTTCTCCAGTGTGAATTCTCAGGTGTGTATTAAGGTCTCCTTTTACTGTGAAACTCTTTCCACACTGAGAGCATACATATGGTTTCTCTCCAGTGTGAATTCTCATGTGATTGTTAAGGTGTCCTTTTACTGTGAAACTCTTTCCACACTGAGTGCATGTGTACGGTTTCTCTCCAGCATGAAATCTCATGTGTTTGTCAAGGGCTCCTTTTTCTCTGAAACTCTTTCCACACTTAGAGCATGTATACGGTTTCTCTCCAGTGTGAATTCTAATGTGTGTTTTAAGTTGTCCTTTTTGTGTGAAACTCTTTCCACACTGAGTGCATGTATACGGTTTTTCTCCAGTGTGAATTCTCATGTGTGTTTTAAGGTCTCCTTTTACTGTGAAACAATTTCCACACTGAGTGCATATATACGGTTTTTCTCCAGTGTGAATTCTCATGTGTGTATTAAGGTACCCCTTTTTTTTTAAACTCTTTCCACACTGAGTGCATGTAAAAAGTTTCTCTCCAGTGTGAATTCTCATGTGTGTTTTAAAGCTTCCTTTCTGTGTGAAAATCTTTCCACACTGAGTGCATATATAAACTTTCTCTCCAGTGTGAATTCTCATGTGTGTTTTAAGGCTTCCTTTCCGTGTGAAACTCTTTCCACACTCAGTGCAAGTATATGGTTTCTCTCCAGTGTGAATTCTCATGTGTGTTTTAAGTTGTCCTTTTTGTGTGAAACTATTTCCACACTGAGTGCATGCATACGGTTTTTCTCCAGTGTGAATTCTCATGTGTGTATTAAGGTCTCCTTTTACTGTGAAACTCTTTCCACACTGAGAGCATACATATGGTTTCTCTCCAGTGTGAATTCTCATGTGATTGTTAAGGTGTTCTTTTACTGTGAATCTCTTCCCACACTGAGTGCATGTATACGGTTTCTCTCCAGCATGAATTCTCATGTGTTTGTCAAGGGCTCCTTTTTCTGTGAAACTCTTTCCACACTGAGAGCATGTATATGGTTTCTCTCCAGTGTGAATTCTCATGTGTGTTTTAAGTTGTCCTTTTTGTGTGAAACTCTTTCCACACTGAGTGCATGTATACGGTTTTTCTCCAGTGTGAATTCTCATGTGTGTTTTAAGGTCTCCTTTTACTGTGAAACACTTTCCACACTGAGTGCAGGTATACGGTTTTTCTCCAGTGTGAATTGTCATGTGTGTATTAAGGTACCATTTTTTTTTAAAACTCTTTCCACACTGAGTGCATGTAAAAAGTTTCTCTCCAGTGTGAATTCTCATGTGTGTTTTAAGGCTTCCTTCCTGTGTGAATCTCTTTCCACACTGAGTGCAGGTGTGTAGCTTTTTGCCATTTGTTCTTTGAATTTTGAAGTTCTGATGTTTCTCCTCCACTTCATTTAGTTCTTGTCTTTGCTGATTCACTTCCACCTGGTCTAAAATACACATCAAGTTAGAATCAGTTCAAGTAAACCCTGATTTAATAGCAGAAAGTAGGGCTGGTAAAATTCACAAATTAGCATCAATGCATTGGCATAAAAGTTAACGATGGGATGCACTGATTTAAAAAGTGTGCATCGGACACAAGTTGACATTTGTATCATGATGCATCGTTTGCAACATATTTGCATCAGTAAAAACTATTAAATCAAATCCTGATATGGACTAGTGTCTGTGAATATTAAACTGCAAGAAGACTATTTGAATATGAATCTTGCATGTTCTGCGTATGAATGAATGGCACAGACGCACAAATAAGTTTAGAAGCACGTGGTGCTCGCAGTGTTTTTTGACTATATGATGACCTGAACACAAACTTCGTCTCCAGAGCTGCTCTGAGAGTCATGGGCATTTCACCTTTTAATTTGAGAAAAACTATTGTCTCATTATTTACACGTACAGAAACTTTGAGATCTTCACCACAAACCGTCAAAATAAAAGTTCAGTTTAACTTGTGACAGAATTATAGCCATATTAATATTGTAGTACTATATACTACTTTTGTATTACTACTGTACAACATTATGTATGTCTTAATGTGATACTACTACTACTACTAATAATACAATCATTATTAAGATTATTTTTGAAGGAATAATACAATTTTTTTCATCCATGTTTTAATTTTAACAGTAACCCTGTAGTGCACCACTTTGCTTGCCAAAAAAATTGAGTTTATTTAAATTTCATTTAATTAAAAATAAATTAACGTTTTATCCCTTCATTTGATTACCAGAAAAATATAAAGGTGCAATATGTAATATTTTTTAAGTAAAATATCCAAAAACCACTAGGCCAGTGTTATATATTTTGCTCACTTGAGTACTTCCAATATCCCAAATGTTTCCAACTATTTGTAAATCGTGAGGAAATTGCAATTTTAACCAAGGCTCCGGGACGTGTGAGGAGTCGCCTGTCAATTGCGTCATACCCGCATTACCCTCGGTTTCCGGTTTAATTTTGTAGAAACCATGGAAACACCAAAGACGCTTAAATATATTACACATTTTAATAGACAAGGGAACATCTGTTTTAATATATTTATTAACAGAAAACGAAGTGTTGTTATATAGCTCAACACGTTTAGTCTTCTTTCTCCATCATACAATACGTTTTAAAATTAATTGCATGCCATTTATCAACAAGCCATCCAGTATTTAATATGATATTCTAAAATCGATCCATCTTACCAGGGGCGGAGCCAGACATTGTAAACATTCGGGGCATAGCCCAAATCAGTTTTGTCCAATGACATTAAAAGTTTCTGTTAACAGCTTTACTGACATGAAAGGAACTTTGTTTTAGTATTCTTGAGTAAAGTCCATTAAATTTACATTATTTTTCAGTGGAATTTGTAGAACTATGTTTTGTGTACGTCCTCTAGGGGGGTCCGGGACCTCTGTACAACTGCGGTGTGCGTGAACGCGCTGTAAGAGAGAAGAGAGAGAAAGCACTGCAGGTGTATGGTCGGATACTGTAGAAAAGCGGTATCGAACTGTTTAACATTTTAATAGAGAGATATGTTTAGAAAAATTATATTTTGACAGCACTGTTAAGGAGCCTCAAACCTGAAAGATTCAGGGCTTTTGGAAAAACATTCGGGGCTCCAGCCCCCTTAGCCCACCCCTAGCGCCGCCCCTGCATCTTACTGCAGTGTGTAACAGTGTCTCACAGCAGCCGCCACCGAACGCACAGAGTAACATTATAACATCATTTTCAACACAGTCAAATGTATCTAATATGATAAACAGAGCTGCGTTACCTCATACTCATGACCGGAATAGCGGAAGTGGCGCCGGCGACTGTGGCATAATAAAAGTTATGCTGCTCGTGAGGCGTGTTGCGCAATCGCTCCATTGGCCTCGTTCAGCTCCCACAACACTCGGCCCTGCTCTGCTTCATAATGCAGTAACGTTAATAATCGCATCCATGAACATGATTTGTTCCCGAATTCAATCCCTATTCTTTTGCACCGTCCGTTGAGGTGGAGACCACATGTCCCAAGATTCCGTTCTTAAACTTGGTGTCATCAAGCTACGCCTTTGTTTTGAATAGTCCTCTAGCGGACAAAATTATTACATACTGCACCTTTAATTCATGTGAAAAAGTATTTCATAGGACCCTACATATTGAATTGCATAGCATCATATTTTTTCCATTGCATCATATCAAAATTGTGTCGCACTACACCATAATAGGGGTGCATCGTATTGCATTGAATCAGTAACTGCTTCAAATGTATCTTTAATGTATCGTATCGTTGGCTAAACGTTGCGTACGCACAAAAAAGGCACTGAAATGTGCACACAATTTTCCACGCACATATCGGGATTTATAAAAAAATAAACTTGCCGCACCGTTCAGGAGCTCTAGACCGTGCGTACGCACTGTTTTACTGGAGTGAGCGAAGTAATGAAGTAAACAATGATTTTAAACTCTGTTTTCAATTTAAAAATTGCAATTTCCACATTTAGATTAAATATGTTACTCTCCTTAATGGAGTTTAACACAGAAATGACATGAAATCATTATCCAGAAGTTACAACATTTAAATGAATTTAAATAGAAATATTTGAAGTGGATGCGCTGCTTTTGAACACTTGTCCTGTGGCATGCTGTGTTTTAATGTTTTAACTACAGTGAGGATTGCTTTGCACATCATAATTTCGCTTTAAATTGTTCCAAATAGCAGAACTCGTGTTCTGAGAAAATACTTCCGCTGAACTCAGAAGTCAGGTGTGCTGCTGGTGTCATGCACAGACAGTAGCCTAAAGATACCCCATTTCCTGGTCTTCCCAATATTTTTAAAAATGCCATTGTATTTGAAAGAAACGGTAAGATATGTAGGCCCTATGTTTTATTTTTTAAATGTTTTGTCAGTGACACGCTGAGTCAGACAATTATTTACAATTAAAAAATGTGGCCTATCCGTTTCCATTAAAAATACATAAACATCCTTAAATATGTTTACCTTGTAGGCAAAATTGCATAAATTTGATATGTTTAAAACAAATGAAAATACTATTTGGCCAGTGGAAAAGAACGAGTGTAACTTTTCATTGAAAACTTTCTCTGAACAGTATTTTATACAATTTTGATTTATTTATTTTCTAAAACAAGACAAGGATAGTGAATGATTTTTAGCATTTATTGTAATATTTTCCTTTTGTCTTGTACAGTTAAACACGGTGTCACATGGATGGCTGACTGGGTTTTATAAAGGGAATTTTGCACAAGGTTCTGACGTAAGCATGGTTTTATAAATCTGAAAACATTTGTGCGTACAGAAAATCTGGCTTTTATGCGTATGCACACTTTTAGGATGACATCTACGGAAAGTTTTATTCATGAGGCAAAGTTTTGTTCTGTCATCATTCACTTGTTAATATAGGTCAAATGTGTTTGACAACTGCTATATGTGCATTTTTCTGAATTGTGAGTATTTTACTGTCTATGTATTGCTGCTAACGCACTTTAATTTCTCACATGGGATCAATAAAGTACCTACCTACCTGTATACAAGGTTATGACATTTAGATGGATTTCTCAATCATTTATCATCCATATACTGATTATTAATTCACATCTACCAAAGCAGTCAACAATGAAGAATCAAGAATGAACACCTACCTATTTGTTCCTCAGTTTCTTCATGTTTTACTCTGGGTGGTTCTGGATCACTCATGTCTTCAATCTCCTCTTTAATAAACTCCATCTTTAACAGTCACACAGATTTCAGCTGCTACACCTGGAGTTTGTCCTTCTCTTGTAGGATGATGTTAATATTCCCAGTATTTTTTGGTGAATTGTTGTGGGAGGAGCTTCACTGCAGGTGTGAACTGTGATCACTGTGTTTTTGCTCAATCTGCATTTAAAAAGTAAAGGGCCATCATGTTTAACACAGCTTCTGAAAAAGCCAAAGGTTCCCTGTTTTAAATTAATTCAATATGGTGATGATCTACAATATTAGCCAAATATCAGTGACTTACTATCTAACAAGTTACGGTATTAAAGTTACGGTATTTACAAGAAGTGCCATGGGATTTTTCCGTTTAACGTCTCATCCAACAAGCCATTATAAATTTGTCTTTTTAATATTTTCAATCTAGTTATTGTTTTTCTTGATTGCTAACGCACAATTCATGAAACATTTGTTTTTTCACAACTCAAAATACACCAAGTTCCACAAACCAATTCATTTAAACACTGTAACAAAAACCTCTTATTGGGATTCAGGAATTATTTTGCTACTCAATGTCTACTACACTATACAAAAATACATTTACAGATGCATATACAGCAATTAACTTTTGGAAAAAAATACTTTTCATTTTACTATTATAAAGTGATCTTGCAGTAAATGAAAAGCATAAGTAAAGTATATGTATATGAACTTGGTATGCACAATACAATACAATATACTGTCAATTACAGTATAAAGTTTAAAAAAAAAGTAAATTCCCTCATTAAAAGTACTGTAATTGACCCTTCGCTAAGCCACGCCCGAAAACCGCCACAGGCCAATCGTGGTTTAGCAACCATAACTATGCCCGGGAGGTCTGTCAAGCTTTCGAGTGAGGGAACATGCCGAAGCGTTGTGCGTATGGATTGTGTTAATCTGATACCCGGTATCCTAAAAGTTTGGACGGGTTGGTAGAATTTTTTTCCTTCCCGAAACCTAAAACCCAAGAAGAGAAATGCTGGTGTTCTGACAATTTGTGCTACCCTGTCATTGAAACAGTAGGTAACGTTAGCAAAATCTGACAAACGCTAACGTAACCTATCAGATTGTGCTTCCAGTGTGATATTAATGTGGTTTATGGCTTTATTAACATCTACACCTACCCCAACTCTAAACCTACCCTTATAATAATGCAAGTACAGTAATTTTGTGTTATATATCATGACAACAATGATGTAATATTGATGTAAGCATATGCAGTAAACCCGGGTAGCTACCTAACTCAGCACATCATTGCTTAGAAATAATGACGGTTCGTTGTTCATAATGCATATATTTGAATGTGAAATAAAATGATTAAATGCAAGACGGAGTAATGTTAGCCTGGTGCGCTAAAATATAAGCGGGAGAATGTTATCATTGCAAAGTGGTCAGGCTAATGTCTTGTGTTTATTCCACAAGATTTATGGATAAGCTGCTTGATTTATAATCATTAGGTTCACAAATTTCACTTAAGCTGCTGTGGATGAACAAAGCTTTTCCTCAATAAATTGTGTGTTTCCCATTTGAATGGTCAGCGTATGAGGCGTCTGCTGCTTGCGCTGGGAGCTTTAGCTTAAATTTTGATCAAATTATTTTTTAATCGGTTGCATATGTCGTGGATATAAAAAAAACGGTTCATAAGAGTGATTTGTTAAAGGTGCCGTAGAACGTGTTTTCAAAAGATGTAAGTCTAAGGTGTCCCCTGAATGTGTCTGTGAAGTTTCAGCTCAAAATACCCCATAGATTTTTTTTTATACATTTTTTTAACTGCCTATTTTGGGGCATCATTAAATATGCGCCGATTCAGGCTGCGGCCCCTTTAAATCCTCACGTTCCCCGCCCCCGGAGCTCGCGCTTGCCTTAAACAGCATAAACAAAGTTCACACAGCTAATATAACCCTCAAAATGGATCTTTACAAAGTGTTCGTCATGCAGCATGTCTAATCACGTAAGTATGGTATTTATTTGGATGTTTACATTTGATTCTGAATGAGTTTGATGGTGCTCCGTGGCTAAAGCTAACATTACACACTGTTGGAGAGATTTATAAAGAATGAAGTTGTGTTTATGAATTATACAGACTGCAAGTGTTTAAAAACGAAAATAACGACAGTCTTGTCTCCGTGAATACAGTAAGAAACGATGGTAACTTTAACCACATTTAACAGTACATTAGCAACATGTTAACGAAACATTTAGAAAGACAATTTACAAATATCACTAAAAATATCATGATATCATGTCAGTTATTATAACTCCATCTGCCATTTTTCGCTATTGTTCTTGCTTGCTTACCTAGTCTGATGATTCAGCTGTGCACAGATCCAGACGTTAATACTGCCTGCCCTTGTGTAATGCCTTGAACATGAGCTGGCATATGCAAATATTGGGGGCGTACATATTAATGATCCCGACTGTTACGTAACAGTCGGTGTTATGTTGAGATTCGCCTGTTCTTCTGAGGTCTTTTAAACAAATGAGATTTACATAAGAAGGAGGAAACAATGGTGTTTGAGACTCACTGTATGTCATTTCCATGTACTGAACTCGTTATTCAACTATGCCAAGGTAAATTCAATTTTGGATTCTAGGGCACCTTTAATGAAGCTGACAACACTGTGCGCGTGCAACCATCATGCAGAGATTACTGAACGACATGTTTTCTTGCCATTATTTTGCATTATGCTGTCTTTTTTGTCATCATGATGACAATGTGCACATTGAAGCGCCGCTGCTGAAATTGAACTTTCATTTTTACAAATCAAATTACAAACCAGTGAATGTTGTCAAAAAATGTAAAAGATTTTACCTCAAATTAACGACCAACGCCAGGCTCTTCGGGGACCACGTCTGCAGTTTATTGACAGAGGACAGAAAATCAACACACACACTTTCAGATTCACCGTCTTTCAGCTGAAGGATGTATGAGAAAAGACATGTTAAGTATCATCCTCCCTAATAACTGGAATTCATCAAATACACAGGACACAGATATGGCTATAAACATACATTTTTAACATAAAAATGAAAGCTATACACATTTACTACACTAAACGACATTTCCACAGACTCAATCCACCAAAATTATATGTGGAGAAACTGATTAACAGGGAAAATCCCGCGCTCTAATTTCTGCGCAGGCGGCAACGTAAAACAAAGACGTGCGTTAATAAAACTCCAAAAATACAGCGAACTGTTGGCAGAAAAGCGCATATATAAACTTGTTCCGGTTTTATGGCACTTCTGTAATTAATACCAAATCGAAAGTACAGTTAATTCAGCATATTTTCCCTCATTAACACAGAAACATACCTGACTGACTCTCTCCAGTCACAGGCTGTTTTGAATTTGAACCGCACGCGCGCGACCGGTCCATTACAGATGACGTCACTCAAAAATCGAACTCAAAATATTATTTATAAACAATAATACATATTTTTCCTCTGTCTTACAGAACAAAATAAAGATGATATACACATAAAGTAAAGGAATATAAACAATATGATTGTTTTAGCACATTTTTAATTGTTTCAGAATCTGTAATAAAAGAAATAAAAGTTTGCTGGAACAGTTACCCAAAAACCTTTCAACTTACTGCAGCAGTTTTAATGGCATTTTAAACCATCTGCAAATCAAGAAAACAGCCAACTCTATTTTTTTAGTATGTTTAAAATTTTACAGCTTTTTTTTGTAACTACAGCAAATGAATCTTGTACAATCAGGAAACAAACAATATATAAACATTAGTAATTAAGTAAATCACATGAATATTTCTTATTCAAGCAGATTTTGCAAAGTAATTATCCATTAAGAAAAGATGCAAATAATTATTGACTCTGTAAAATCAAATTTCTGACTCTAAGCAAACAGGAACCAGTGTACAGGAAATACGCAGCAGACATAACTTTGTTTTTGCTGCATTTATTTGATTAATATTGAGTATTCATTGATGTCAAACAAAATGGTATGTGTAATTTTTTCTGACAAATTTCAAAGGAAAGTCATCGTGCGTTCTCTCCGCTCTGTTCAGTTCGTCCTGCAGCTTTCTCACACAGATTTTGAGAGATGACCAGCTAAACAAAACAGGCCTAAGAAGTAGACTAATAGACAGTGTCAGGAGAAGATGCAAAATTCATATTTATAAAATAAGCGCCTTTAGCCTAGCCTATTTCTTTTGCATATGCATATGCATACATAGTTATAGCCATAAGTGAATTTGTCTACACAAATGCAACATTAATAAACACTATTAACATGTAGGCTATGCATATACTTCCTCTTCCTTCATGACAAATCTTAAAATTAATGTCATTCAGGAAAAAAACAAGAATGAAAAAATATAAGCATGTATAATAAAAAATAAGCCTAAAAATGGTGTCATTCAAGCATTTACTTTAAAGCCAAGCCTAAGCTTATTTATTTGAATCGAAACTGAAACAGCACCGATGTTGGGCTCGTGCATCTCTCATTTGCTCCAAAGTTTCCATATTTGTGAACATTTGGAAGCTTAACTATTAATGTAAAGAAGGCTCGTACTTCAGTCGGGTCCCAATGCACACGTAAATCAGCATCTTCACTTAAAAACATGAATCCAGTTGATATAAATACAATCTTGGTTGGGATGCTGTTTGAGAAGAGTGTTTATTTGTATGTGTGTGGTTTTACTACAAAGAAATGTAAAAAATAAAATATGTTCTGTCAAATTTCCACAGAAGAGTGGAGACAGTGTCAAAAATTTACTACTACCTGTAAAATACATATTAGGCAAAATACAGTACCTTGGGTAACCACTGAAATTTTGCAGCTTTTAAAAAAGAAGGCTTCCTCTCTGAAAGCCTACAGATGACTAAAAACACCTGAGGCTAAGCTTATTTTCATACAGTATAGAAACAATTGTAATTTTGAATTGTGCAAAGCCAAACAGCTCTATTTTGAAAATCAAATTAATCTAACGCTTTGCTGCTTTTTACTGAGCAGATACGTGCGTCTTTAAACAAGGGTCAGGTTACCGGAGTTATATACATAGATTTTCAAAAAGCCTTCGATACTGTTAATCATCAAATTTTGTTAAAGGTGCCGTAGAACGTGTTTTCAAAAGATGTAATATAAGTCTAAGATGTCCCCTGAATGTGTCTGTGAAGTTTCAGCTCAAAATACCCCATAGATTTTTTTAACTGCCTATTTTGGGGATCATTAACTATGCATCGATTCAGGCTGCGGACCCTTTAAATCTCTCGCTCCCTGCCCTCCCGAGCTCTCGACTGTAAGTGCAGTTATACAGTGCATAAACAAAGTTCACACAGCTAATATAACCCTCAAAATGGATCTTTACAAAGTGTTCGTCATGCAACATGTCTAATCGCGTAAGTATAGTGTTTATTTGGATGTTTACATTTGATTCTGAATGAGTTTGATGGTGCTCCGTGGCTAAAGCTAACATTACACACTGTTGGAGAGATTTATAAAGAATGAAGTTGTGTTTATGAATTATACAGACTGCAAGTGTTTAAAAATGAAAATAGCGACGGCTCTTGTCTCCATGAATACAGTAAGAAACGATGGTAACTTTAACCACATTTAACAGTACATTAGCAACATGCTTACGAAACATTTAGAAAGACAATTTACAAATATCACTATAAATATCATGTTGTCATGGATCATGTCAGTTATTATTGATCCATCTGCCATTTTTCTTGCTTGCTTACCTAGTCTGATGATTCAGCTGTGCACAGATAGAGATGTTAATACTGGCTGCCCTTGTGTAATGCCTTGAACATGAGCTGGCATATGCAAATATTGGGGGCGTACATATTAATGATCCCGACTGTTACGTAACAGTCGGTGTTATGTTGAGATTCGCCTGTTCTTCTGAGGTCTTTTAAACAAATGAGATTTACATAAGAAGGAGGAAGCAATGGAGTTTGAGACTCACTGTATGTCATTTCCATGTACTGAACTCTTGTTATTCAACTATGCCAAGGTAAATTCAATTTTTGATTCTAGGGCACCTTTAAATAAACTTCTTTCTTTTCATTTGTTCTTTTGGAATTTAAAATTAAGTTGTGATCATGAGGAAATGAAAGAAAAATAATTATAATCTATGGCCTCTTAGGGCTTCCGTAAGTCACTGATGATCGCATGTGATAAAAACGTGACTTACAGTCTGGAAAATATGGTATGTAGGTGTTGTGGCAAAAATTAGACTCGACTCACTGCATAAGGCAAGGCAAGGCGATTTTATTTGTATAGCACATTTTGTACACAATGGTAATTCAAAGTGCTTTACATAAAGAAGTAGATATAGAAATAGATATCAGAAAAAAACAGATAATTTCGCTATCTAGATGGAAGAGTTATAGCCTGGGTGCCAGCCCGAACCCCGCCCACAACATTTTTTGGACGGGAAGTTCGGTCTGGACTCGATCCATTGTGGAGTAATTAGGCTCGGCTCCCAGAAGGCCGAGCCAATAAAATCGCCAGGGCGGGCTTTAATCGATGATGGACAGGCTATCTGCGGTTACGTAACCACCCACGTCATCAAAGAGCACTTGGGTTGAATTGGTTTTCACCAACGATGACTGCAGCTGGAGAAGTAAGATGTTTAGATTCCGCTATCACGTCTGTAATAAAAGAAATCGACAGCGCATTAATTTTAAAAGACGAACAAAGAACCGCAATCAAGGCAATTGTCGATGGGAAAGATGTGTCACTTACTTACTCAACATACGTCACTTACTGTGTTGCTCTGATTGGTTGTAGGTCTATCCAATTGAGTGCAGAGTTTGTTTTTTTTACTGGTTCGGTTAAGACACGCCCCATAATTCAAGTGCAATGGAGCAGTATCAGACTCACATTCTGCCTAGAATATGAGTATGACGAAGTCAGGCTAGAAGAGTTAGGAAAGTTCAGGGAGTTTTTTTGTTGTCCGTCAGAGCGGATCTAAACGGATCTATCCATCAGAGCAGATCTAAATGAATCTTCCTCACGCAGAGGGATAACTGTTTTTATTTGTCAAGTAGCTGTGCGTTTAAACATTACCCTTACAGACAAATCTTCCTGGACTAACTCTAAACAGAGCTGCATCCAGGGATAACTAAAAATATTTGTCAGGTAGCTGTGCGTTTAAACATTACCCTTACAGACAAATCTTCCTGGACTAACTCTGCAGACAAATCTTCCTGGACTGACTCTATACAGAGCTGCATCCAGGGATAACTAAATAAAAATATTTGTCAGGCAGCTGTGCGTTTAAACAGTACCCTTACAGACAAATCTTCATGGACTAACTCTATACATACAGAGCTGCATCCAGTGCTAACCAAAAATAAATAAATAAATAAATATTTGTCACAGAGCTGCATCCAGGGATAACAAAAAAGAAAGAAAGAAAAAACTTACTTCCTAATTCTCCCAGCTCTTTCAACCAGACAGCAAGATATAAAATGCATTAAAATTTAGAAAATAAAAGAGATACATATAATACATAAAATGCATTAAAAATGAAATAAAAAAAGAGTTGAAAGAATAAAAAGATAGTGTGTATAAAATAAAGTATAAACTATTCGGACATAGCACAGTGCTCAATCAGCAAATGCATAGGTAAAAAGATGTGTTTTGAGTCTGGATTTGAATGTGGCTACTGTTGGAGCACACCTGATCTCTTCTGGAAGCTGGTTCCAGCTGCGGCTGGCGTAATAGCTAAAAGCAGACTCTCCTTTCTTTGAGTGAACCCTTGGTATTTCTAACTGATGTGATCCTGATGATCTGAGTGATCTGTTAGGTTTATATTCTATGAGCATATCTGCAATGTATTGAGGTCCTAGGCCATTGAGTGATTTATAAACAAGTAACAGTACTTTGAAATCAATTCTAAATGCAACTGGAAGCCAGTGCAAGGACCTGAGGACTGGTGTGATGTGCTCATGTTTTCTGGTTTTGCTCAGAATCCTGGCAGCAGCGTTCTGTACGAGCTGCAGCTGTCTTATGGTCTTTTTGGGAAGGCCAGTGAGGAGTCCGTTACAATAATCCACCCTGCTGGTGATGAAAGCATGAACAAGTTTCTCTAAGTCTTGACTAGAGACAAAGCATCTAATTATTGCAATATTTTTGAGATGATAATATGCTGATTTAGTTATTGTCTTTACATGGCTACTGAAACTCATGTCTGACTCCAAAATAAAACCAAGATTCCTGACTTGATTTTTAGTTGTTTGACCCCTAGAGTGAAGGTATGTGTTCACTTTGAGAACTTCATCTTTGTTTCCAAACGCAATTTCTTCAGTTTTGTCTTTGTTTAACTGAAGGAAGTTTAGGCACATCCAATTTTTAATTTCATCAATGCATTGGCACAGGGAGTCAATGGGGCTGTAATCATTAGGTGATAGGGCTAGGTAAATCTGGGTGTCATCTGCATAGCTGTGATAAAAAAAACAAACACATCTAATTGTCTTTCGAAAGTTTTATTTCTTGCAAGAAAGGTCAGACAGTCATACAGGCTCAAAAGTAGCTGCAGAGTATAAGACCAAGAATGAAAGCTTCCCCTCACTTTTATATCTCTAACCTCCAAGGCTGAAGCCTCTGTCCTTTTACCATATTTGGAACATCTCTTTGCGGCTGTAACTTTCCACACATTGTTAGTACAAACATGTTTTTAACATACATCTTGCATGTTCCCATACCATATCTTGCTCTATTTCTAATATCATATCATATTCCATAAGCATTATATTTCACAAGAATACAGGTAAAAATTATATGAACAATTAAAATTTCCACAACAGTAGGCTATAGCTAATTATTTTGCAGACCCCCCTGGCACTTTGAGAACCGCTGGTCAAGTCAAGTCAAGTCAAATTTATTTATATAGCGCTTTTTACAATTGGTAATTGTTTCAAAGCAGCTTTACATATTAGAAGCACAGAAAAAAGATAAGTGGTTAAAAATAAGCTGTACAAGCAAGCGTGGTAATATGTAACATATACAAGATGGTGCTACATTAAGCCAATGTCGGCTGACTCCCAGGGGTGGAAAAAACCCCCTAGGAGAAAAACCCAGCGTGCTAACACTGGGAAAAAAGTCCTAGGAGGGAAAAAACCCCTTGGAAGATATATATAATATATGTAAATAGATATGGAGATCAAAATCTGAATTATACAATTTTATTATAGGGATTAAAAATAGATTATATATAAATATATGTAAGCGGATACGGAGATTAAAAACCTGAATTATAGATGCAGCCAGAACTGGATCTGTAGGCCCATTGTCTCCTGGGCCACGTTGTAGTCCGGTCCAGGCACAGGTTCTCCATCTGATCTGGATACGGCCTGGGTCCAGCACCCGGCAAACCTCAGGATAAGCAGAGAGACTGATATTAGCGTAGATGCCATTCTTATTGGTCTACAAAGAAGAAAGCCCTGTCTAGGCCGTGCCCCAGTATAGGTTGTGTTGAGCCTTTAGTTAGTCTGGTTGTTTGATGAGAAATGTAGTTGCAATATACGTGTTAAGAATCCGTACAACTGCAGACTATTATTCTTCTGTGCAAAACTGAGGAAGAACTGATGATGGCACGGTTTGATCTGCTGACAAACCATCAGAAAGGGGCATTTAATATTTTTAAAACCACTTTTTTATTTTTTATTTATCATTTTTAAAATTAAAACAAAAAAAAACTAAAATTTAATTGGTTTTTCTTTTTTTCATTCTGGGGTTGGAAAAGAATAATCAGCTTAAATAGTTGATCTCTACATGTGGGCGGGAATGAAACGCCTCTTTCGGCTGATTGGTCAACCAGACAACGAACCATTTAGTCATCAATTGTTCATCGGTTCCGCTCAACCGAATAAAAGTCCCTCGCTCTACAGCTGTACAAATTCTTAACGCGTTTATTCTACATTTCATCACTTTTAAATAAATCTGTTTATTAAACAGGTTTTATGTAACTAAACAAAATTGGGAAAAAACTCCATATTAAATCTAAAAACTGAAATTCAGTGGATTGTTTCACATATTAACACATAACATTTGTTTCCAGTCTCTTTTAATTGTGGTATTTCATTGAGTAATGTTCAAAGAATTTCAATAATTTTCTTGTTCTCCAACATATAAAATATAAATCTTGTGCCATTTCACTGCTCACACTAGTTTAAGTAACTACACATTTACTTGGAAGTTTTGAATCTGAAGAAAACATTTGCTCACTGTATCAGAACAATGTTTTTTAATATGAGCCACTAGATGATTTGATTGGGTGAAACTCTCTCCACACCGAGTAATTATGGCTTCTCTCCAGTATGAATTCGCTCATGTTTTTTCAGAGTTCCAGACATAGTGAAACTCTTTCCACACTGAGTGCAGGTATACGGTTTCTCTCCAGTGTGAATTTTCATGTGTGTTAAGGAATCCTTTTACAGTAAAACTCTTTCCACGCTGAGTCCATGTATACGGTTTCTCTCCAGTGTGAATTCTCATGTGTGTTTTAAGTTGTTCTTTACGTTTGAAACTCTTTCCACACTGAGGGCAGATGTGCAGTGTTTTGGTGTTTGTTCTATGAGTTTTAAAGTTCTGATGTTCCTCCTCCTCTTCATTCAGTTCTTCTCTTTGTTGTTTCACTTCCACCTGGTCTAAAATACACATCAAGTTAGAATTAGTTCAAGTGAACCCTGATTTAATAGCAGAAAGTAGGGATGGTAAATTTCACTGATTCGCATCGGTGCATCTGCATAATAGTTAACTATGTGATTTAAAAAGTGTGCATAGGATACAAGTTGTTATTTGTATCAGGATGCATCGTTTCTAACATACACTATATTGCCAAAAGTATTGGGACACCCTCCACATCTTTGAATTCAGGTCTTCCTATTAATTTCATGGCCACAGGTGTATAAAATCAAGCACCTAGACACGCAGACTGCTTCTTCAAACATTTGTGAAAGAATGGGTCACTCTCAGGAGCTCTGTGAATTCAAGCGTGGTAACGTAATAGGTTGCCAACTGTACAGTAAGTCCATTTGTGAAATTTCCTCACTACTAAATATTCCACGGTTAACTGTTAATAATATCATAACAAAGTGGAAGTAATTGGGAACAACAGCAACACAGCCACGAAGTGGTAGGCCACATAAAATCACAGAGCGGGGTCAACGCATGCTGAGGCGCACAGTGTGCGGAAGTCGCCAACTTTCTGCATAGTCAATAACTACAGACCTCCAAACTTTGTGTGGACTTCAGATTAGCTCAAGAACAGTGCGTAGTAGGGGTGACCCTGAATAGTCGACAATTTGAAGCTTAGATAGGAGGAGCCAGATTCGACTACCGATCTCAGTCAAATCTTTGCAGAGGTGTTATGAGAAGAGATATGGGGATGCTTAATATCTGATTTTACATAGACCTACCAGTTTTCTCCTAATAAGTTAATATACAGCCTGTTATGATAATGCTATAAATAAAATCTGAATAAAATAAAAAGAATCTGTTAATAAATATTTTTAATGTGTGTGAATAAATCCAACCATCCCTTGGCGGCAGGGATTAAATCTTTAACAATGTCTGGGATAAGAAAATCTAAAGTGTAGAATTGGATGCACTTTGAAATGGTAAAAGATGATCACAAAAAGTGTGGCGCACTTCTGCCGGCCAATGTTGATGAGCTGACTAATGTTAGCTGACTAGTGCACTATTTGAAAAGACTCAAACGGACACAGGCAGATCGCGTGAAAGATTGGATTTTTTTACGATCAGGTAGGGGAAAAGTGATTTCAAAACTTTTCAGCCGGTTCTAATTTGATTTTTGTATGGTGTGAATGTTTAGCTAAAAAGACTACCACTCCAGTTTAGCGTTTGTAAACAATATATTGTCTCTGCAGTTAAAAGAACAAAGTTGACAATTCTGGCTATACTTTTATTTTAATAATTTAATCATTTTAATTTGTTGATCACTCTGGGTTATGTAATTTAACTATTTGTGGCTTGTGTTTTGATGTTCCCCTGCTCTTTAGGCATTTTGCACTTGTGACTTGATTATGACTATTTCATTTATTATTATCATTATTTATTAGAATGGTATATTCTGTTCTAATTAAATTCTGTAAATAAACTTTTGATTGTTTTTGTGCATCGATGCATCGATGTTGCGCTGTAGAGCGTAAGCGTAAGAGTTTGTGCGCGGAAAGAGTTAACCCTAGTGACACCCCTAGTGCATAGAGAGCTTCATAGAATGGGTTTCTATGGCCGAGCAGATGAATCCAAGCCTTAAGGCTGATCCGCATAGAATTGACACATTGTTACATTCATGAAGAGGTGCGCATCAGGCTACGTCGTAAGCTACACGTGGTACAAACAGCCTACGCCGTAGCTATGGCGTACACTCGAAGCAGAAATATAAATCAGCCTTTACGTCACCAAGTGCAATGCAAAGCGTCAGATGCAGTGGTGTAAAGCACGCTGCCACTGGACTCTACAGCAGACGTGTTCTCTGGAGTGACCAATCACACTTCTGTCTGGCAATCAGATGGACGAGTCTGGGTTTGGCGGTTGCCAGGAGAATGGTTTGGTGGAGTGTGATTATGGTGTGGGGTTGTTTTTCAGGGGTTGGGCTTGAACCCTTAGTTCCATTGAAAGGAACACTTAATGCTTCAGCATACCAAGACATTTTGGACAATTTCATGCTCCCAACTTTGTGGGAACAGTTTGGGGATGGCCCCTTCCTGTTCCAACATGACTGTGCACCAGTGCACAAAGCAAGGTCAATAAAGACAAGGATGAGGGAGTTTGGTGTGGAGGAACTTGACTGGCCTGTACAGAGTCCTGACCTCAACCCGATAGAACACCTTTGGGATGAATTAGAGCGGAGACTGCGAGCTAGGCCTTCTTGTCCAATTTTTTACCATTTTTCTAGAAGTGCATTTGTGAGGTCAGGCACTGAGCCTGTTAAACCCATATTAAACCCTAAGGATTAAGAATGGGATGTCAGTAAATTTCATGTGCACATAAAGGCAGGCGTCCCAAAACGTTTGGCAATATAGTGTATTTGCATTGATAAAAAAAATCAAAAAGTGATATGGACTACTGTCTGTGAATATTTAACCTTAACCGTGCTTGCAGTGATTTTTCCACCATCTGTCATCCTATTATATGACGACATGAACACATAAACTTCACCTCCAGAGCTGCTCAGAGAGTCATGAGCATTTTACCCTTTGAGAGAAACTATTGTTGTATCATTTACACACACAGAAACTATTGTAAACAAATTAATAAAGTTGCTTTTCATTAATTCAATTAATAACATGTTTTTGATTAAACCATTAAAATTGAATCCAGAACAATTAAAACGGAAACAGAATTTGATTTAAAAAAAAAGAAAAAAAAATTAAAATGGAATTTGAGAAAAAAAAAGTAGTATTTCATAGAACCATACATACTGAATTGCCTAGCATCAAATTTTTTTCCATTGCATCAAATCGAAATTGGATCACACTACATCGTTATAGGGGTGAATGATATTGCATCGAATCGGTAGCTGCTTCTTATGTATCTTTAAAGTGTCATGAAACCCCAAAACACTTTTTTTGAGATGTAAAAAGATATGTATAGGCTGCACATCATTGAAAACACTAAAGGTACTCATTAATGTTGTTCATAAGTGAAAAATAGTTATTTTGCATTTTTCAGAACGATTTCTGTCTTCCGGTTTGAAAAGCTGAGTCGGAGCAACGTCACAAAATCTGACGTAATCGTGTACTTTCGGCCCAAGTATGGGCATGGTTGAACATGCTGACGTAGACCGTTTCGAGCGATTCTCGACATATATTCATGACATAAAGCTAATTTAATCTAATCACTGCGCTGTAGTATGCATAAGATTATAATTGCGGTATTATGCATGAGGAAGTGTCGCTTCTCTCGCAACACAGATCAGGTATCAGATGTTTCATGAGGCAAAGTTTTGTCATTCACTTGTTAATTTAGGTCAAATGTGTTTGACAACTGCTATATAAGGTTATGATCATTTAAGTGCATTTCTCTATCATTTATCATCCATATACTGCTAATTATTTCACATCTTCCAAAGCAGTCAACAATGAAGAATCAAGAATGAACACCAACCTATTTGCTCCTCAGTTTCTTCATCTTTTATTCTGGATGGTTCTGGATCACTCATGTCTTCAATCTCCTCTTTAATAAACTCCATCTTTAACAGTCACACAGATTTCAGCTGCTACACCTGGAGTTTGTCCTTCTCTTGTAGGATGATGTGAATATTCCCAGTATTTATTGGTGAATTGTTGTGGGAGGAGCTTCACTGCAGGTGTGAACTGTGATCACTGTGTTTTTGTTCAATCTGCATTTAAAAAGTACAGGGGCGTCATGTTTAAACGCTGCATCTGAAAAGCAAAAAGTTCCCTAATTTTCACATCATTCATTATGTTGATGTCCGAGATCTTTACATTTGCACATTAACCATTTTTTTGTTGTTGTTTTTTGGTGTAAACAGGCTAAAAACAAACTACAGCATCATCACCTTTGAAAACTCACTTTAGTTCTTGTCTTTTCTCTTCTCTTTCACTTCCATCTGGTCTGAAATAAACACATGCTACTTCATTTAGAATCATGACCTTAATTTTCATCTAACAGTTGGGAGGACAACTAAATTTCTCAAGAGCATTTTTTGAAGGGGACACAAATAATACAGCCAAAATTGTATTTGTAAGGACATGTGTAACACAAAGCGAAAGTTGTTTAAATACGAGTTATAGGTTTACCACATGGTCATGTAACAATTATTATCTTGCATCCTCCACATAGTAGCTATTTTATGCTTCGTCTGGGGCAGAGGACATCTCTTACTTAGATATTCAACAGCAAGCCCACTGATCCCCCACACATCATCATATTGAGCAAAACCACAACCGTAGATCTACAATATTAGCCAAATATAAGTGACTTACTATCCCACAAGTTACGGTACAAGCTATACCCAACAAGCTAGGTAACGTTATAATCGCTAATGTCCGGTTCAAACTACATAGAGTGAAAAAAGGTAAATAAATAACATTACCTCAGTTCTCTTTGGATTGACGTCGAGTGAATCCTAATTTAATAACAGAAAACAAGTGAGATCAGGTATCTATCAAGTATCAGATCTTTGATGAAATAAAAGTTAATTCTGTCATTCTCTTGTTAATACAGTCAAAATGTGGATGACAACTGCTGTACAAGATTATGATGTAAGTGCATAACGTCATAAAGGCTATCCCTAATTTATTTGCTTATTTTTCACTGCTCCGACTGGTATCTAACAATATACAGTGGGTACGGAAAGTATTCAGACCCCCTTAAATTTTTCACTCTTTGTTATATTGCAGCCATTTGCTAAAATCATTTAAGTTCATTTTTTTTCCTCATTAATGTACACACAGCACCCCATATTGACAGAAAAACACAGAATTGTTGACATTTTTGCAGATTTATTAAAAAAGAAAAACTGAAATATCACATGGTCCTAAGTATTCAGACCCTTTGCTGTGACACTCATATATTTAACTCAGGTGCTGTCCATTTCTTCTGATCATCCTTGAGATGGTTCTACACCTTCATTTGAGTCCAGCTGTGTTTGATTATACTGATTGGACTTGATTAGGAAAGCCACACACCTGTCTATATAAGACCTTACAGCTCACAGTGCATGTCAGAGCAAATGAGAATCATGAGGTCAAAGGAACTGCCTGAAGAGCTCAGAGACAGAATTGTGGCAAGGCACAGATCTGGCCAAGGTTACAAAAAAATTTCTGCTGCACTTAAGGTTCCAAAGAGCACAGTGGCCTCCATAATCCTTAAATGGAAGACGTTTGGGACGACCAGAACCCTTCCTAGAGCTGGCCGTCCGGCCAAACTGAGCTATCGGGGGAGAAGAGCCTTGGTGAGAGAGGTAAAGAAGAACCCAAAGATCACTGTGGCTGAGCTCCAGAGATGCAGTCGGGAGATGGGAGAACGTTGTAGAAAGTCAACCATCACTGCAGCCCTCCACCAGTCGGGGCTTTATGGCAGAGTGGCCCGACGGAAGCCTCTCCTCAGTGCAAGACA
>RJVU01063374.1:1647378-1664486 GCA_003731715.1 Anabarilius grahami | reverse complement strand
AATCATTAAACTAATTGAAACAATGCATAAATATGTTAAATGTTGAATGTTGTTTAAAAAACGTAACAGATTTTACCTCAAATTAACGACCGACACAGGGTCTTCGGGGACCACATCTGCAATTTATTGACAGAGGACAGATAATCAACACACACACCTTCAGATTCACTGTCTTTCAGCTGAAGGATATAAGAAAAGACATGTTAAAGGTGCCCTAGAACATCTTTTTAAAAGATGTAATATAAGTCTAAGGTGTCCCCTGAATGTGTCTGGGAAGTTTCAGCTCAAAATACCCCATAGATTTTTTTTAATTCATTTTTTTAACTGCCTATTTTGGGGCATCATTAACTATGCACCGATATATAGGTTGCGGCCCCTTTAATTCTCGTGCTCCCCGCCCCCGGAGCTCGTGCTTGCCTTGAACAGCATAAACACAGTTCACACAGCTAATATAACCCTCAAAATGGATCTTTACAAGATGTTCGTCATGCATGCTGCATGCATACATCGGATCATGTGAGTATTGTATTTATTTGGATGTTTACATTTGGTTCTGAATGAGTTTGATGGTGCTCCGTGGCTAACAGGCTAACAACATACACTGTTGGAGAGATTTATAAAGAATGAAGTTGTGTTTATGAATTATACAGACTGCAAGTGTTTAAAAATGAAAATAGCGACGGCTCTTTTCTCCATGAATACAGTAATAAATGATGGTAACTTTAACCACATTTAACAGTACATTAGCAACATGCTAACGAAACATTTAGAAAGACAAATCACAAATATCACTAAAAATATCATGATATCATGGATCATGTCAGTTATTATCGCTCCATGTGCCATTTTTCGCTATTATCCTTGCTTGCTTACCTAGTCTGATGATTCAGCTGTGCACAGATCCAGACGTTAATACTGGCTTGTCTAATGCCTTGAACATGCGCTGGCATATGCAAATATTGGGGGCGTACAAATTAATGATCCCGACTGTTACGTAACAGTCGGTGTTATGTTGAGATTCGCCTGTTCTTCTGAGGTCTTTTAAACAAATGAGATTTATATAAGAAGGAGGAAACAATGGTGTTTGAGACTCACTGTATGTCTTTCCATGTTATTCAACTATGCCAAGGTAAATTCAATTTTTAATTCTAGGGCACCTTTAAGTATCCTCCTCCCTAACAGTAGCTGCAATTCATCAAATACACATATGGCTACAAACATACATTTTAACATCAACACACGTACACATATTTATAAAGACATTTAAGGCTCAATCCACGAAAATTATATGTGGAAAAAAATTGATTAACAAGGAAAATCCCGCGCTCTAATTTGGCGCACAGGCGGCAACATAAAACAAAGACGTGCGTTAATAAAACTACAAAAATACATCGAACTGTTGGCAGAAAAACGCAAACATAAATTTGTTCCAGTTTTACGGCACTTCTATAATTAATACCAACTCGAAACTTTACTTAACACAGCATATTTTAACTCTAATGCAGAGAGTGACTGCAAAGACATACCTGACTGACTCTCTCCAACCACAGGCTGTTGTTCTGACTGAGATAACAGGCGCGCGACCGGTCCAATACAAATTACGTCACTCAAGGAATGCCCTGTCCCAAATGGCACACTCCGGACTTGTGGACTTCCTCAGAGTCCACACTTTGGTGACGTCATGTAGTGCAGACCTATAGGGCCCTTGGCGCAAGTCCACGAGGGCGCATTGAGAGGTATTTTTGGGACAGACTCGATCCTCACGCCGGAAATAACGGTCTGGTTGTTTTTTGACAGGAGCTGCAGGTTCGGGGAATATGCTGCCTATTGTTGTTGTTGTTGTAAAATATTATCTCCAAGTCAACTACACAGCCTGCTTTTGCTTATGCCACCTGGGCATTAGATAATATATACATGCTTATTTAAATAATGCATACAGATGTAATAATACAAGTTCAATTTGAACTAAGATCACAATTTTAACACATAATGAACATGTGGGTGAGTTTCAAATGAATTTACAGGTTTAAATATAAATACTAGGTTTACATATGACTCAGTAAAGCCCTGACATTCGGTTCTATTTATTTAATGAATCATAATGCAATCGTATTATTCAACGCGTTATTATTATGTTTAAGATATCAACCACTGGTCGATGACCATAATGTTTGTATAAACTGTAGGTAACAACTGGTAAAATGTACACCTAGGTCATGAAAACCGTAATGATACCTACACTTAAATATTTTCTTCTCAGCCATGTCATCAATTGCTCTTGAGCGAAATCTCCTCCCATCCGTTGTCTGATTGGCATTTCGCAAAGATTCCTGGGTAGTTAAAGTGTGCGGAGCCTGCATCTATGCGGGCTTCGAGGAAGACCGCTTCAAGGGTACACAGGGGACGCTGCTGAGCGCACTTCAGAGCGTTAAAATGTTGAATGGGACGGCCTACGGACGCGTAGACTCGGCGAGCACGCGCAATTTAAGTCCACGAGACCGAAAGTCCACATGAAGTGCGCCATTTGGGACAGGGCCTTAGTCCACGAGACCGAAAGTCCACATGAAGTGCGCCATTTTGGACAGGGCCTTAGTCCACGAGATCGAAAGTCCACATGAAGTGCGCCATTTGGGACAGGGCCTTAGTCCACGAGACCGAAAGTCCACATGAAGTGCGCCATTTGGGACAGGGCCTTAGTCCACGAGACCGAAAGTCCACATGAAGTGCGCCATTTGGGACAGGGCCTTAGTCCACGAGACCGAAAGTCCACATGAAGTGCGCCATTTGGGACAGGGCCTTAGTCCACGAGACCGAAAGTCCACATGAAGTGCGCCATTTTGGACAGGGCCTTAGTCCACGAGATCGAAAGTCCACATGAAGTGCGCCATTTGGGACAGGGCCTTAATCCACGAGACCGAAAGTCCACATGAAGTGCGCCATTTGGGACAGGGCCTAAGATGGCTGTGTACCTTAATGGATTTCACATAAATGCAGGACTTTAACTAATAGAAAATGAAGAACAAAGAATGTGCACCAGGTGGTTTTAAAACCATGAATCGCACCAGACGGTCATGGTTAACTACAGTTTTACCATAGTAAAACCATGATTAATTTTCGTAAGGGGTGTTTTGCTTTTTATTTTTTTAGTTAATTTATGAAGCTACTGTAAACTTTATCGTTGCATATTATATTGTTATATTATAATGTTACCATATTTTGTGCAGGCAATTAGCTACTTGTAAATACAAAAGCTGGACAATGTCACTACTAAATACCTATAATATTGTAGTTCCGCTATGTTTCTCACTGACACGCCCCCAACTCTTACAGATTGGGGCTTAAAGAAAATCCCGAATTTACCACTCTTATTTTACGACATTATGGTGGCGTTCACGTGCATTCAGCTCATAAATAGCCTACGAACTTTCCGACATGACTTGAACGCACCATCTCTCTCTTCCTCTGGTTTTATGGCAGGTCGCAATCAACCTGTTCAGGTGCTTCATGTAGCGTACTTCATGTACACATTTTCTCACCTGTCCCCAAAATCTCCTTTAAACTACATTTTTGTTTCAACTCATGCTCCTTTCTGTATATATATTTAAGGGAAATGCAGATATAATACACACATTTAAACCAGTATGTCCAATTCTTGATCTTTATAATCACTTCTTCTCTTCTGCATTTCCCTTTAAAAGCCTTGATTAATCAATTTCTGAATATTATAATAGTGTCTCCCTTTGTTATCTATGTCCCACTTTTTCTTCCATGATTCTCTTATAAAGGTTTAATTCACCCAAAAATGAAACTTCTGTCTTTAGTTACTCACCCTCATGTTGTTCTACACCCGTAAGATCTTCGTTCAACTTCGGAACACAAATTTTTGGTGAAATCTGAGAGGTTTTTTATCTTCCATTGAAAGCAATGGAATTACCACATTTAAGGTCCAGAAAAGTTCAAACAGTTAGCGTGACTGCAGTGTTTCAACCTTAATAATATGAAGTGACCTTTTGTGTGCAAAAACACAAAATCTTTATCTTTCTTTGATGAACAAATAGGGAAAGATCTGGCTTCGTGTGGACAGGGCCTTAATCTGTTCCGAAAATGAACAAAGGTCTTACGGGTGTTTAACGACATGAGGGTGAGTACAGAAATTTCATTTTTGAGTAAACTAACCCTTTAATTAATGATTTAGCCTCAACTTTACTAAAAAAGGGGATGCTCATTATTTTCCTTATTTCAAGTGCATTCTTTGCAGGCAAATCTGCTATCTCATTGCCCTCCACACCAATTTGAGCTGAAACCCAACAAAACTGTTCATTAATTCCAATTCTCTCTATTCTTAGCATTATCATGAATATATCTTTCAATAAATCATCTCATCGTTTCAGTTGAAATCAAGCTATTGAGAGCTGCAACAGAGTCATAGCAGATGATTATTCTTTGAGGTTTTACTTCTTCTACCCATTGCAACCCTAAGATTATGGCTACTACCTCAGCTGTAAATACAGATAATTTATCATTAATTATTTTGCATATGGTCACATCAAATGCTGTTTCACAAGACAAAACAATAGCTGAATTTATTAAAATAACCCCATTCATAAGTATGTGAACCATTGATTCTCAATACTGTGTGTGGTTACCTGATGATCCACGACTGTTTTTGTGTTTTGTGATGGTTGTTCATGAGTCTCTTGTTTGTTCTGAGCAGTTAAACTGAACTCTGTTCTTCAGAAAAATCCTCCATGTCCTGCAGATTCTTCAGTTTTCAAGCACCTTTTGCATATTTGAACCCTTTCCTGAAGTGGCTGAATGATTTTGAGATCCGTCTTTTCACACTGAAGACAACTGAGGGACTCAAACACAACTATTACAAAAGGTTTAAACATTCACTGATGCTCCAGAAAGAAACACGATGCATTAAGAGCCGGGGGTGAAAACTTTTAGAATTTGAAGATCAAGATAAATTGTACTTAATTTGTCTTCCGGGAAAAATGCAAGTATCTTCTGTTGGTTCCGAAGGGCAGTACTAAATGAAAAACAATGATATTTAAACACAATAAGAAAAATTGTGACATCTTCATCCTGTTCAAAAGTTTTCACCCCCCAGCTCTTATACATCGTGTTTCCTTCTGGAGCATCAGTGAATGTTTAAACATTTTTTTAATAGTTGTGTTTGAGTCCCTCAGTTGTCCTCAGAGTAGGCTTGGGTATCGAGTATCGAGTATCGATTGGAACCGGGACTAGCTTTTCGATTTTCCCGGAATCGTTCAAAAGTTTAAATTTCGATTCCTAGTTTCGATTCCTAGTTTCGATTCACAGTTCGCCGACTGGAAGAAGAAACCGCTGAACACCAACGAAGAAGCGTCCATCGGAAGTGTTGGCATAACCGAGCGAGTCGAACATGGATAGCGTGCGTCGGCGGTCCAAAGTGTGGCTTCACTTTTTTTAAACAGAACGAAATCTCGCCAAAATGCAACATTTGCGGCAAGATTGTTTCGTGCATAGGAGGGTGCACGTCGAACATGATAAAGCACCTCCGAGTTCATGACTTCGGTAAAGTTGGTTTTATATTCGCACATTCGGGCATCCGTATTCAATAGCTTTGTTAATCACACTACATTGGACATTCAGTGGACATTCACAAGTAAATATGCCATTAAAACAATACTTGCCTATTTTGATCGACTGTGAAAAATGTTGTAAGTTGACAATCGTTGGTTGTCAATATCATGTCGCTGCTTAAAATTCGCAAACATTAATTTATTGCACATTTATTGGAAAGTCTGAATTTATCAGAAGTCCGAATGTGCGAATATAAAACCAACTTTACCGAAGTGAGTTCATGGAGTAGAAATAAATGTGTGCACAGCAGGAGATACTATCTGTCCAGAACGCTCACGCATCCTGCCTGAGAAGGCAGATATGATCATTTTCCTAAACAAGAACTGTTTCTGATTTTATACTGTACCTGCTGCTAATCTGGACTGGGTTTTACAAGTTGTTTCTTATTGTTTATTTGCTATTCTGCACCAGGTTAGCCCATCAGTGGGAGCACGGTAACATGTTCAAGTACCTGCAGCATCATACACTCATGTGTAAATGTGTTTTCATGGTTTTCAAAAATAAAGCTCTCTTGAGGAAAGTGTACCCCTGTGAAAATATGTTCATAATTTATAATATTTATATTCAAGTTCATAGATTTGATATTTAAATTGTAGTTGAAAACAGCCCTGTGAGAAATTCATAGTAAAGTTCATAAAAAGTAAAAATTTCATAGAATTAAAATTGATGGAGAAGGTCAGACTATTTCCTTCAGAAAGACCGTTGGTTAGCTAGCTCATTTAAAATATCCTAAACTTTTTTTGACCCTGCCTCTTAAAAGAATCGGAATCGAGAATCGTTAGGAACCGGAATCGAAACAAGGAATCGGAATTGGAATCGGAATCGTTCAAATTCAAACGATACCCAACCCTACCTCAGAGTGAAAAGACGGATCTCAAAATCATTCAGTCACTGCTGGAAAGGGTTCAAATATGCAAAAGGTGCTTGAAAACTGAAGAATCTGCAGGACATAGAGGATTTTTCTGAAGAACAGAGTTCAGTTTAACTGCTCAGAACAAACAAGAGACTCATGAACAACATCACAAAACTAAAAAACAGTCGTGGATCATCAGGTAACAATACACAGAATTGAGAATCAAGGGTTCACATACTTATGAATGGGGTTATTTTAATAAATTCAGCTATTGAATTGTCTTGTGAACTAAATGCAAACATCTTTTATGTAAAATATCTTACTCAGGACAATACTAAACAAAAAATAACATGCATTTTTTTTATTATCCCTCTTATTTTATTAAAATAATTCTCATTTTCACAGATTCTGCAAGGGGTTCACATACTTTTTCATGCCACTGTACACTCCTACTCCTACATGATCATTCCTTGAATCTTTAGATCCATTAGTAAATAATGGTATATATTTTCACTTAACATATTCATGAACCAAATAATATTATCAGCATTCCTGTCATTCCATTCTTTCTTAAAGTCAACATTGGGAATTGGAAATATCCATGGAGGGACATTACCCCATACTGTGTTTGCCCATACTCTCTTACATACTCTTACTTACTCAAATCTCTTTAAACCATAGACTTCTGTTGTAGTAGTACTCCAACCAAATCCTTTACTTGTTCATTGTTGTGAATACTCCAAGCAATCACATAAGACCTCTGTAGCAGGTCGTTCTTTCCCAGATCCTTTTAGCTTAACTCAATGTGTCAGTGACATCTTTAATTGTCTTAAGTAAAAAAGGTAATTCTTCAGTTTCTACAAGTAATGCATAAAAAGAGTAATTGCAATAGCACCAACACTAAGTCTAAGAATAGGGCTTATACAAGAATTCATCTTAAAGACACATCAACATTGATGTCATGAACAATATTTAACGTTAGGTGGCCATTACACTGCGAACAAGTCTTCTAGTTTAAGGCAGGAACACACCAAGCCGACGGTCGGCCGTCAGGCAGTTTTTCTTCGTCGGCCGACTAAGTTTTCTCAGTGTGTTCCGCACCGTCGGCTGAAGTTGGTCCTCGTCGGCCTTTTTTCAGCCGATTCGGCATGTTAAATCGGCGTTGGAGCTCGTCGGTCCGTCGGGCCATCGGATCATTCTGATTGGCTGTTCAGCTACTGCCGCCTGCTGTTTCGGAAAGGCATTTCATCTCACGCAGGCGCAGAACTGACGTGCTGCTTAGCCGTCGGCTGTTTAGCGTTGGTTTGGTGTGTCAGGGCAACTTTGGACACAAGACGCTGCCGACGTGAGCCAACCCCGCAGTCTGCTTTCGTCGCCACTAGTTCGTCGGCGTCGGCTTGGTGTGTTCTGGCCTTTAGATTATATTGTGCTTTTGGGGGATACACCATATTTTGTTCATTGTGTTCCATTTACTTGAACGTATTTGACATGAAAATTAAATGTTACCGATTCTGATGTCTTACAACATTTCTTCATGTGTGTCAGAAGGCTTCTTTTATGTTTGAAACTCTTCTCACACTCAGTACAGTGATACGGCTTCTCTCCAGTATGAGCTCGCTCATGTGATTTCAGGGTCCCGGAATGAGCGAAACACTTGTCACAATATGAGCACTTGTAAGGTTTTTCTCCAGTATGAATTCTTTGGTGCCGTTTCAAATGACTAGATGTAATAAAGCTCTTCCCACAGTCACAACACACATGATCTCTCCTTTCAATATGGGTTTTCTGGTGCTGTTTAAAACTATTCAGCCACAAAAAACTATTTCCACAGAAAAAACACACATAAGGCCTCTCACCTGAATGAAATTTCAGGTGTTGTTTTAGATATGATGATGAATTAAAATCTTTACCACAATGATCACAGTTAAATGGCTTTTCTCCAGAGTGAATGAGCAGATGATGTCTGAGACTTGATGCTTGGGAAAAACTCTTTCCACACTGAGTGCATGTAAACGGTTTTTCTCCAGTGTGAACTCTCATGTGTTTGTTAAGGTATCCTTTTTCTGTGAATCTCTTTCCACACTGAGGGCAGGTGTGCAGCTTGTTGGCATTTGTTCTTTGAATTTTAAAGTTATGATGTTCCTCCTCCTCTTCATTAAGTTCTTCTCTTTGCTGTTTCACTTCCACCTGGTCTAAAATACACATTAGGTTAGAATAAGTTCAAGTGAACTCTGATTTAATAGCAGAAATCGACAGAGATCATCAGATTTTTCATGTGGCAAAGGTTTGTTCTGTCATTTACTTGTTAATATTAAAATGTGTTTGACAACTGCTATATACAAGGTTTTTATTATGATTTATCATCCATTTACTGCTTATTCACATCTACCAAAGCAGTAAACAATGAAGAATCAAGAATGGACACCAACCTATTTGTTCCTCAGTATCTTCATGTTTTATTCTGGATGGTTCTGGATCACTCGTGTCTTCAATCTCCTCTTTAATAAACTCCATCTTCACCTGGAGTTTGTCCTTCTTACCTTTTTCTATGTTTTTATTCAATCTGCATTTAGTACTTCTTGTCTTTGCTCTTTCACTTCCATCTGGTCTAAAATAAACAGATTAAGTAGTTAGAAAGTGAAAATTCAAGTGAACACTGATTTAATAACAGAATAGAGGAGATCATGTATCTATCATATATCAGATTTGCGATGACCCAAAGAATATTTCAGTCATTCTCATTAATAGTCAAAATGTGTCCCTAATAACTGCAATTCATTGAATACACAGGGTCACAGATATGGCTATAAACATACATTTTAACATTAAAATGAAAGCTATACACTTTTACTACAATAAACGACATTGCAAGAGGCACAATCCTCCAAAATTATATGTGGAGAAACTCATTAACAGGGAAAATCCCGCGCTCTAATTTGGCGGCAACATAAAACAAAGACGTGCGTTAATAAAACTCCAAAAATACAGTGAACTGTTGGCAGAAAAGCGCATATATAAACTTGTTCCGGGTTTATGGCACTTCTATAATTAATACCAGATCGAAACTTCACTGAATAAAGCATATTTCACTCTTTAACACAGAAACATACCTGACTGACTCTTTCCAGTCACTGTTCCGAGATCAGGCGCGCGCGACCGGTCCATTACAGATGACGTCACTCACAAAACGAGCTCAAAAATATTATTTGTAAACAATAATACATATTTTCCCTCTCTCTTGCAGAACAAAATAAATATGATATACATCAAGTAAAATAATCGGTTATGGTATAAAATGTATTGTTTCAGATCTATTTTACCAATTCAATAAATAAATAAAAGTTAGCTGGAACAGTATTTTAAACTAGTCCCATTCTTTTTTATTCAGTGTTTTCAGATTATTTTTAATCGTGAAAAACACATTTAAATAATAAATTTATAAAATAAAGATGTCCTTTAGCACGCAGTAGAAACACTCGACAGACTATCGGCTTACCATGGTACATTGTTAGGTGTCTACTGCAAAGGCTCAGTTACACCATGGTTACTGTAGTAATACCATAGTTAAACTATGGTTCATTATGTATTTACAATGGTTTTACTACAAAAAACGTAGTTAAACCGTGGTTCATTATGTAGTTGCTATGGTTTGACTACAAAAAACGTAGTTTAACCGTGGTTCATTATGTAGTTGCTATGGTTTGACTACAAAAAACGTAGTTTAACCGTGGTTCTGTTACAGCTGGCTGCAGGAAGGAGCACAGACGAGGAGTATAAATCCAAATACTAGTTTAATAACGTAATCCACAGGTTAACAGGCACAGAGAAACAACACAACTTGCAATAACGGTGAACGGACAAAGACTGAGTGAACAGGGGGAAACTAAATAGCAAACATAACAAGGTTGATTAATGAGACAGGTGATACAAATTAACTGATGATGATGGCGGGAAACAGAACATGTGATCATAGAACACAAACAGAAAGTCCATAAACTGAAACTAAACAGACTGTGACATTATGCCCCCCTCTGAAAAGGCGTGTCCTCACGCCGTGAAAGGAGAAATGGAGGCGGCTTGGGAGGAGGACGAGAGTGTGGCCAGGAGCAGGAACCGGAGGCAGGCAGAAGACTGGAGGATGACGACCAAGGCGGGATTGGAGGAGGTAGGAGTGGCCAGGTGGAAATGACCCAGAGCACAGCCAAGGCGATGATCCAAGGTGACGTCAAAGGTGGTAGGAGCCTTGATGATGGATTAGTGGAGATGACCAACGGTGACGGAGCCTTGGAGGGTGGAATCCCCCGCGCCGATGGAAGTCCGAGGCGGTGATGGGATACCGATGACCTGGGCGGCTGCGACGAAGCCGCAGCGATGACTCTGAGGCGAAGGTGGAGATCCGGAGAGCAGAGGACGAGCTGGAGTGACCGAGGGCGGAGGTGGAGCCTGAGGGAGGGCGGAGCTTGCCAAAGTCGAAGGGGTGGAGGGCCGAAGAGCAGCGTACGGCCCGCAAGTCCGCAGCGGAGGCTTGGCGACGTCTGACCCAGGGGGAGCCGACGTACCGAGGGAGCCCGGCGAATCTGAATGCTCGATGGTCGGAGCCGGAGTTGAGGGGAGGAGGAGTGTAGGTGCAGGAGCCAGGTCGAGGCAGAACAGAGCACGACGAGGCAGGAGGCGGAGCCACGGACTCCTGACGCCCAGAACAAGTGACCTCCCAGCAGGACCATGATGAAGCCTCGCCACTGAGAGGAGGATGAGGTGAGTCAATGGGAATGATGGGAGGTGACGATGGCAGGGTGACAGGCTTGGCGATGCTCTGGAAATGAGTGGCACAGGAACCCAAAGATGAAGTGTCCTTAATGGTAGTTATTTGAGGTGGTGGGAGAGGGCGGTTGGGTGGGGATGATAGAACTGTCGAAGAATCAGAATCATTAGAAATGCAGGGATACAAAGTATTTCACTCACCACTCTCTATAAAACTGTCCAATAAGTCCAACTGTTGCTCGCTCTCAGTGGCGGGGGTTTGGGTGGGGCTCGCATCCATCCCCTCGAACTCCACTAGGACTCCCACGGCGATGGACGATGACGTCGGCTCACACCCCTGGTCAGACTCGTGGCGGTGCTTCGGCTCCGGGGCGATGTTGAGCTCCACCTCTTCCTCGGGTGTTGGCTCTAGCGTCGCGGCAGGCGGAAGCTTCCAGTCTGCGGGGGGCTCAGGCGTCGTCAATCGTGGTGGTGACGGGCTGGGCTCTGGGTCTGGCCGGGTCCTGAATCGGGACCGCATGCTTTCCAGACACCAAAATACGGCTTCCCTCCAACTCAGCCCGGTGGTGTCTGGAAGGTGGGTGGCATGGTAGAGGTTGGCCCCGATCCAGAACAGGTCCTTGAGGGTGTCATCCTCCAGTGAGGTCTGTTTAGCCAAAAAACAAAAGTTTGTGGCAAAATGAAAAAAATCGTGGCTTTCCTGGGCCACGGTGATGAACTTAGCCCGTTCATCAAAGTTGGGCAGTCCGTTCATCTGTTACAGCTGGCTGCAGGAAGGAGCACAGACGAGGAGTATAAATCCAAATACTAGTTTAATAACGTAATCCACAGGTTAACAGGCACAGAGAAACAACGCAACTTGCAATAACGGTGAACGGACAAAGACTGAGTGAACAGGGGGAAACTAAATAGCAAACATAACAAGGTTGATTAATGAGACAGGTGATACAAATTAACTGATGATGATGGCGGGAAACAGAACATGTGATCATAGAACACAAACAGAAAGTCCATAAACTGAAACTGAAACTAAACAGACTGTGACAGGTTCATTATGTAGTTACTATGGTTTGACTACAAAAAACGTAGTTAAACCGTGGTTCATTATGTAGTTGCTATGGTTTTACTATAAAAACCATGCTTAAAACCAGGGTTAATTTTCGTAAGGGGTTACAAAAAAAAGAAAAAAACTCAACACTATAAATACTTTATTTTTGTTCACATTTGCAACTTACTGCAGCAGTTTTAATGCCATATTAAACCATCTGCAAATTAAGAAATCAACCAACTCTATGTTTAAGTCAGTTTAACATTTTAGAAATTCTATTTTTTTTTATATCTACGGCAACGGACTCTTGTACAACCAGGGGAAAAAAATGATTTTGCAAAGTAATTATCCAGAGAGAAAAGATGAATGAATGAAATGTTGCTCATTGTGGTGACTTCTTAAGACATTTCTTCATATGAGTCAGAAGGCTTCTTTTATGATTGAAACTCTTCTCACACTGTGTACAGCAGTGCGGCTTCACTCACGTATGAACTCGCTTATGTTCTTTCAGGTGTCCAGACTGAGGGAAACTCTTGTCACAATATGAGCACTTGTAAGGTTTTTCTCCAGTATGAATTCTTTGGTGATTTTTGAGATGGTCAGCTCTAGTAAAGCTCTTCCCACACTCCAAACACACATGATCTTTCTCACCGATGTGTTTTTTCTGGTGTCGTTTACAATGATCCTGCCGAGTAAAAAACTGTCCACAAAATGAACATGCATAAGGCCTCTTGTTTATGTGAGTTTTCAGGTGTTCTTTTAGATTGGCTGATAATTTAAAACCTTTATCACACTGATCACAGTTATATGGCTTTTCTCCAGAGTGAATGCGCAGATGATACTTGAGATCAGTTTTATATTTGAAACTCTTCTCACACTGAGCACAGTGGTATGGCTTCTCTCCGGTATGAACTCGCTCATGTATTTTCAGAGTTCCAAACTGAGTGAAACTCTTGTCACAATATGAGCACTTGTAAGGTTTTTCTCCAGTATGAATTCTTTTGTGCTTTTTCAGACTGTCAGCTCTAGTAAAGCTCTTCCCACAGTCACAACACACATGATCTCTCACTTTATTATGTGTTTTCTTTTGGTGTTTATGGTTTTCCGTCAATGAGAATCTCTTTTGAGTTTTGAAGTCGCAATGTTCCTCCTCAACTTCAGATAGTTCTTGTCTTTGCTCTTTCACTTCCATCTGGTCTAAAATAAACATAATACATAGTTAGAATCAGTTCAAGGAGGATAAATATAAAAAATTCAAGTGAACTATGATTTTATAGCTGAAAACAAGAAATCAGGGGTCAGATTCACTAACAGCTTGTGCCAGCACAAATCCTGTTTTGGCATTAAAAAACTACTGTCAGGATTTATTAATGAAAAGGTGTGGACAGGGTTATTTTTGCGGCGGACCTTACTGCATATGCTCTCGTAGGAGTTTGTCTTTCGGACTCAAAATTTTTGTAAGGAGAGTATTAAAATAAACCACTCAAGCTGATTGTTATGTCCAAGTGATTGCTGGGTAGGGTTGGGTATCATTTGGTTTATTTACAATAACGGAGCCAAATTGATACTTTTAAAATGGTACCGGTGCCTATCAACAATGAAGGATGATGGACTCGGCATGCTCTGAATTCACAGTAAAAAATAAAAAGTACTTGGATGATCTCATGATGATCCATGATTCTGAAGTTCACATCCAATGGACATTTTACTATCCTGGGAGAGGAGTTGTGAATGCACAACTCTTATAGCTCACATGACAATACTAACATGGCAGCGGATCTAGTACATTCAGATTTTATTCATACACACATGCATGCTTGATAATACTTAATTCATACAACACATAGTTTTTAACAGTCATAAAATTCTCAAATGTAGAACCTATGCTATTTCAGATGCAGTAGAAGGTCTGTGAGAATTGTGGGGATTGAATGTTCAGACTAGAATATACTTTACAGTATCTAAATTAGTTTAGAGTTTGTTTAGAAAAAATACAACTGCATTTTTGAAATGCATACAATGAAAGTGGACAAATAAACATGTTTGATATATTAAAACGTTTGTGAATCATCAATTATTATAATTATTTAATTAATAAGACATCTATTTATTTATTTATTTGTAAAAGAAAACTAATTTTAATACGGTTAATTTTGACGCCCTTTATGCATTCATGTAGGTTTTTTGGTTCCTGCATTCAATGGTTAATGTTTCTCAGCAGTCAACAATGAAGAATCAGGAATGGACACCAACCTGTTTGTTCCTCAGTATCTTCATGTTTTATTCTGGATGGTTCTGGATCACTCATGTCTTCAATCTCCTCTTTAATAAACTCCATCTTCACACAGATTTCAGCTGCTACACCTGGAGTTTGTCCTTCTCTTGTAGGATGATGTGAATATTCCCAGTATTTATTGGTGTATTGTTGTGGGAGGAGCTTCACTGCAGGTGTGAACTATGATCACTGTGTTTTTATACAATCTGCATTTAAAAACTACAGGGCCATCATGTTTAATGCATCATCTGAAAAGCTAAAAGTTCCCTGTTTTCACCTCATTCATTATGGTGATGTCTGAGATCTTCTGTAAATTGGCACATTAAAGGATTAGTCCACTTTTAAATACACTTTTCCTGATAAATTTACTCACCCCCATGTCATCCAAAATGTTCATGTCTTTCTTTCGTCAGTCGAAAAGAAGGTTTTTGAGGAAAACATTCCAGGATTTTTCTCCTTATACTGGACTTCAGAGGGCACCAAACAGTTGAAGGTCATAATTAGTTTTACTGCAGCTTCAAATTGTTCTACACGATCCCAGATGAGAAATAAGGGTCTTATCTAGCAAATCGATCGGTCATTTTCGAAAAAAATACAACCGTTTATGCTTTGTAAACAAAATATCGCCTTGAACGTACTCTCCGCTTCCGCATTCTTCATAACGCTTACGCTGAATGTCCTACGCCTTCCCTATTCTACTTACGGAACGAACGCGGCGCCGCTTTCAGCGGAAAGTACGTTCAAGGCGATATTTTGTTTATAAAGCATAAACGGTTGTATTTTTTTCGAAAATGACCAATCGATTTGCTAGATAAGACCCTTATTTCTCATCTGGGATCGTGTTTGAAGCTGCATTGAAACTAATTTTGACCTTCAACTGTTTGGTGCCCATTGAAGTCCACTATAAGGAGAAAAATCCTGGAATGTTTTCATCAAAAACTTTAATTTCTTTTCGACTGACGAAAGAAAGACATGAACATCTTGGATGACATGGGGGTGAGTAAATTATCAGGAAAAGTGTATTTAAAAGTGAACTAATCCTTTAAGTACATTTCATTGGCTGAAACTAACTACAGCATCATCACCTTTGAAATTTCACTTCATTTATTGTCTTTCCTCTTTCACTTCCATCTGGTTTGAAATAAACATTTTAAGCAGTTAGAATCCGTTAAAAGAGGATAAATTCTGGTGAACTCTGATTTAATAACAGAAAACAAGAAATCAGGTCTCTGACTATCAAATATCAGATCTTTGATTTACCAAAGGTTAGTTTTAATAAAACTCCAAAAATACATTGAACTGTTGGCAGAAACTTGTTTCGGTTTTATGGCACTTTTATAATTAATACAATTCTTACTTATTCTTAACTTAATACAGCATATTTTCACTATTTAATGCAGAGACATACCTGACTGACTCTTCTTCTTCTTTTAGTTTTATGGCGGGTTACAGACCATCGTTAAAGGTGCAAACCGCCACCTGCTATATTGGAGTGTGTAAAATCATGGTTTCATTGATCATTTTTTAAATTCTTTTACCTACACCTGTTTCTTGCATAAACTTCATTAATGCCTCAACAACTTCACTTTGAGAATTTCCTATACCTAAAATACTTCTTATCCCACTCCCTCCCTATTTTAATAATACATTCTTTAAATTTTCTGCTCCTCCTGAAATTTCCTACATTTTATTAAAACATGTTCTACATTTTCTTTACAATTACATACCTCATATTTATTTTACTCATAAGAAATAACATATGTTCTAACTTTAATTGATTCTTGAACTCTGTAATATTCTCTTCCTTTATTATCTAAATTCCATATTTTTTGCCAATTTTTGTCAATATTACTTTTTATTATAGTTTTACCTTCATTTTTCCAAGAGAAATCTCAATTTTATCAGTAAGATTTAATACTTTTTTCTACTAATTTATCAGTTTCCTCATTACCTAAGATTCCTATATGTGCAGGTATCCAACAAAACTGATCATCTATTCGCAATCTTTCTAAATCTAACAATGCTGTATAAAATTCTATTAAAATATCTTCAAGTTGTTTTACTAGTAATAGTCTGTAATTGTAATGAGGGGTCAGTGGAAAGTGGATCCATTTGCAGCTTTATTAAAACACAGCAGTATACAGACAAGGGCAAGGCAATACCGTAATCAAAGAAAGGCAAAGGTCGAGGCTGGCAGCAGAGGATCAGAATCGGGTCACAGGTGAGGATCGAGACAGGCGGCAAACAAATACAGATCAAGATACAGGCAAGGATCGAGGTAGGCGGCAAAGGTTCAGCAGGGATAAACAGTCCAGGTAATAACAAGAAGGCAGTCCACAATAAACGCTCAGAAATGATCACCATAGCAAATCAAGACTTCGCGATGAGCTTGTGTGTGTGTGTGTCTTAAATAGTGTCGTGTGATGCAGTGCAGGTGTAAGCACAATCAGTCCCAGGAATGAGGGCCTATGGGAAATGGAGTCCGAATCATGTCGAATCAATATTCCGGTGATGGCTCCCTCCGGTGGTCCGGAGGATGAACC
>RJVU01063374.1:1621006-1646859 GCA_003731715.1 Anabarilius grahami | reverse complement strand
CAGTCACACCAGAAGTATTTACATTGATATCAAACAACTAAGTTAGGTTTGCATAGAAAGTGAGGGTGTGCGGAGTCAGGAACTCAGCATGGGGGGGAAGAGAGGAGGTCGAGCCAGGCATTGTCTTGCGCTTTTTTTCGCATATCCTCTTTTCAGATTAGAGTTTTTATTGCTTTATTACAGGATAGGAATCTTGAATTCAGCCTTGGTGAAATCCATCCTTACAATTGCAAACCCAGAGAAACTGCCACTAGTTCAGCTGTATAAACAAAAACATGATTGGATATTCTTTTATTGATCTTTACTTTGAGTTCTGGAATATCAATGCCCATTCATGCCCATTACCTGGATCTTTAGAGCCATCTGTCTAAATATCCATTATATTTTTTGTTCATGAATTCTTGTATTAAATTGATTTTTTTTCCCTTTCCATTCTCCAACCATTCCTTTTTCTTTTTAATTAAGTCTAAGTTAACCATAGGTTATGGAAATATCCATGGTGGAATTATGATACTTATGATTTCTGTCACTCACACACTTATTTATGACCAAAAAATACTTTCTTGCAGAACAAAATAAATATGATATAGTTTAATGTCTTCTTTGCAAAAGTCAGCATTATGCCATCTTGGCCTTATTTTGACACCATTTGAACAACGTGACACCCTTTGGATATCGTTCGACATCTTCACATCTTTACATCATGACACAGTGAAAAACTGAAACAACCTAAATTACATATAGATGCATCATGTGTGAGTGTATTTCTGTCCATATCACAGTTTACAAGCACAAGCACATTAACCTGAGAATTAACAGATGAAATCCAAAAAATAAACAAACATACCGTGTGCACCTTCTAATCAAAAATCCAGGAGACATTTTTTCCGAACAAATATTCGTCTCGGTCAAACACCTCTTAGTTCAGGTACATCTTCTCATGGTTCTGATATTCACACAGCTAGATCACATGACAGGTTCTAACACTACACAATGTTCACTTGTAGGTGTCGCTGTTACCAAATTATTGCAATACTCAAAAATATTCATTCATAATATATTACACAACATTTGTAATACACAATATACCATTTCCACAAAGTAAATAACTTAAATTTTTTATAAAGAAAATACACCTTTATCTGTGACAGCTGCATGGACACAGATTTGCTTCCTGAGTCAATAATTTCAGAGTAAGCCAGAATAAAACCAAATATAACAATTTATTAGTCAGGTAAATGTTTCATCAAGTAAAAGACGCATACCTGACATTAGAAAAAGTGTTCTAGACACTCAACAATGTGAGCTGATCTGAAAAAAGAAGCCTTGAGCCTCCTGCAACATCTCTTTAAATACTCAGACTAAGACAGAAACTTCTTTGAAATGGAAACACGAGTTCACAAAGGGTATTTGCATTAATCAGAGACCCAGACTGAGTAGTTTACACCTTTTTGGGGACAGAAATCCACTTGCGGGAAAGGGGTCACACCCGCATAGAAAGCAAAATATCTCTAAACTCTTAAAATCTTATTACCGTCTGGTTTAAATTAATATATTTTAATAATATCATATTAAACCCTACAGATTCTTGGCTGAATTTCAAATGGTTTCAGCTTGTGCAGAAACGAAATTGGGGAAGAAGGGGGTAAAGGGACAGAAATGTAAATTAAAGGTGATTTACTCAGTGTGCTTGCATCTCGGGTCTGGATGCTAATTTTGCAATAAAGAGTTCAGATGTTAATTTCAAGAAACGTCCTTTGTCAGTTCAAGAGTTCATTCCTCAACCAGACGGCCCGGCATTTTCCAGTTTCTCCAGTCTTACACAACTCACTGCAGCAGTTTTAATGGTTTTAAACCATCTGTAAATCAAGAAACCACTTTATTTTTCAGTTTGTTTATTGTTTTACATTTTACAGCTTCATTATTTTCTAACTAAAGCAAATGACTCTTGCACAATCAGGAAACAATACAGTAAACATACATTTATAAGTAAATGACATTAATATGTCTCATTTACTTAGCCATTATTACCCAGTAGGAAAGATACAAATAATTATTGACACTGTATTTTTTTCTGGAGTTTTAAACACCACACTTTTCTAAGCATTTCACCAAATTCACAGTTAAACTAGATGATATTGTGCTTTTGAGAGAAACACCATATTTTGTTGATCTCATATTTTACTTGAAAATGAAATGTTGCTCATTGTGATGACTAATGATATTTCTTCATGTGCCTGAGAAGACCATTTGAACATCTAAAACTCTTCTCACATGGAGGGCAGTAGTACGGCTTTTCTCCAGTATGAACTCGCTCATGTGATTTCAGGTGTCCAGAATGATTGAAACTCTTGTCACAATATGAGCACTTGTAAGGTTTTTCTCCAGTATGAATTCTTTGGTGTTGTTTCAGATTGTCAGCTCTAATAAAGCTCTTCCCACAGTCACAACACACATGATCTTTCTCACCGATGTGTGTTTTCTGGTGCTGTTTACAGTGATCCAGCCGTGAAAAAGTCTCTCCACAAAAGGAACATGCATAAGGCTTTTGGTTTGTATGAATTTTCTGGTGTTTTTTTAGATTTGATGATGAAGTATAATCTTTACCACACTGATCACAGTTAAATGTTTTTTCTCCAGAGTGAACATGCAGATGATCATTAAGAACAGTTAAATCTCTGAAACTCTTCTCACACTGAGTACAGTGGTACGGCTTCTCTCCAGTATGAACTCGCTCATGTGATTTCAGGTTTCCAGAACAAGAGAAACTCTTGTCACAATATGAGCACTTGTAAGGTTTTTCACCAGTATGAATTCTTTGGTGCCGTTTCAGATGACTAGATGTAGTAAAGCTCTTCCCACACTCCAAACACACATGATCTCTCACTTCATTATGTGTTTTCTGTTGCTGTTTACAGTTTTTCTTCATGGAAAAACTCTTTTGCGTTTTGAAGTTGCAATGTTCCTCTTCAGCTTCATACAGTTTGTCTCTTTGCTCTTTCACTTCCATCTGGTCTGAAATAAACACATAAGAATCATTTAAAGGAGTGTAAATTTGAAAAATCAACTGAACCCTGATTTAAATGCCGAAAACAACAGAGATCAGGGATTTTTATGAGTAAGTTTCAGATCTTTAATATCACAAATGTTAGTTCTGTCATTACCTTGTTAATACAATCAAATAGATGTCAAATTATAATGAATTTATGATCGTAGAGTTGCATTTTTCTGTTATAGTTAAAGTGCTAATTATTTCTAGACCTGAACTGAAGCTTTGTTACATTAATGTTTCTCAGCAGTCAACAATGAAGAATCAAGAATGGACACCAACCTATTTGTTCCTCAATATCTTCATGTTTTATTCTGGATGGTTCTGGATCACTCATGTCTTCAATCTCCTCTTTAATAAACTCCATCTTTAACAGTCACACAGATTTCAGCTGCTACACCTGGAGTTTGTCCTTCTCTTGTAGGATGGTGTGAATATTCCCAGTATTTATTGGTGAATTGTTGTGGGAGGAGCTTCACTGCAGGTGTGAACTGTGATCACAGTGTGATACTGACGCCCACAGGACCAGATCTGGGGAAAATCAAAAAGAAGTTACTGAATCTGTACTCAACTACTTTAATTACTCTGAAATTATGTGAACACATGTATTGCTGTACTGAGTAAGGTTGTATATTATTAGCCTACTATTATGTAACAGTTTTCCTGTTACTAATATATGTACCAGTAGTTTTCTCCAGTAGATTTACTGTTATTACTCACCTGAGCATTAGGGGGCGCTCTATTTGAGGTGTAGGGGTAGGCCTATTTAAGGAAGCAAAGAAGGAGAAATGGCAGGAAGTTTGGTCTCTACCTGTAAAGAGAAGCTTGCCTCATGGTGGCGGCGGCAGCGTTTTTACCCTGGTTGAGGAACTTTAGAGTTCAAAGCTCATCTGTAAGTAGTTGTTTGTTTCTATTTTGGTTTAACAATTCATGTTCATAACACATGGTTATGGTTTGTTTGTTTTGAATTTTACTTACAGAGGGTTTGTGTTCTGACTGTCTATGGATTACTTGGGGGATTAAGCAGCTGAGAAGATTGGAACTAAGAGTTGATTTCCATTCACAACTTGTCTGTTACCTGCTGCATGACACCGTTTTACTTTAAACATGGACCAAGCTCTCTGATGATTGAACTTTGCTGTGGACCATCTTGCCATTTAAGTACTGTTTTCTCTATTAATATTCAACAAAGACTGAGCAGAGCTTATGGTCCTAATTGATGAGAAACCAAGGACTGTGCTTTGTGATGGACTGTATTTCTTATACTCTGGTTCCAACTATTTGATGTCAGAAATTGGTGTCAGGTTGAATTATGAATGTTTTGTGTGACTGTTTAATACATTTGACTCATGAGTAAGATTGGTCTGGTGGGTCCCTTATTTTATGTAGCACTTAAGTAAAGGTTAAAGGGATAGGTGTTGCAATATAAAAGAACATCTAGACTATGCAAGTTCGTCTAACCCAAGATTTTAAATTAGGAATTTAACATCCCATCTCTCCATTTTGTTGTGTTGGTTAACATGTTTTACTGCAGTGAACAGTTTCAGTCATCTATCGGGATCCTTTGGAGTACAATAAAATTATTTTCCCTTTGCTTTCCCCCGCCTGTTCTGGCATCTGGGCACACAGCAGCTGTCCATCATGTTGAAATAGTCTGGTTGAAATGTTTCGGTACCGCCGCTCTTCAGCCGCTGTAGTGCTCTCCCGATGGCCTGCCAAAATGGTGACGTTTAGATTGCGTGATGTCAACATCTGGAGCTTTATATTTTAGTTTTCAAATATCTTAATTTTAAGATCCTTCTTCAATTTAAAATCATGTTTTTTGTCCAATTATTGACTGCCATAAAAAAATCAAGTGTTCTTCCAGTCATTACTGTATTTATCAAAAGTTTAAAATTACTTGTGCATTTAGAAGCTTTTTATCCAAATCACATTTGAACTGAAATTACATCTAGACTCAGATATGCTGCATTGTCCATTATGTGTCTTGATAAAGTGTAATTCCTCATTTAACTCACAGTGCCCTATAGTTGTGGTAAGAAGCGCTTCAGACTAATTTATGTCTCATGATTTGCTATATTTGCCCATTTATTTGTGTAGCCTATATTACATATGTATTCCCTCATCATTCCCATTGTCATCTCTGCCTGTTCACTTTTTGATCGATTATTTTTAATAGATTTTTAGTGCATGTGCTATATTTTTGATGTTTTATTGGAGTCAGACCGAATAGTTAATGTAGCATTAAATGATTAGAAACTGCATTTCTTACACCAAACTCTTACATGTAGGCTACTTCATTTACACCAAATAATCTCTCCTAATCATCCTAAAAGGTTTGCTTAATTAGTATTGATAGTTTGACATAAATAACAGGGCCATCATGTTTAACTGAGCTGCTGAAAAGCCAATAGTTCTGTTTTCACCTCATTCATTATGCTGATGTCTGAGATATTCTGTAAATTGGCACATTTTATTGGTGTCAACAGACTGAAACAAACTACAGCATCATCACCTTTAAAATTTCACTTCACTTCAGTTCTTGTCTTTGCTCTTTCACCTCTAAAATAAACATATTACAAGTAACCAGAATCAGTTTGAGGATAAATGTGAAAATTAAAGTGAACAACGATTTACAAACAGAAAACAAGTGATCATGTCAAGAGTATCAGATCTTTAATGTGCCAAAGGTTATTTCTGTCATTCTCTTTTTAATGCAGTTAAAATGTGAATGATAACTGCTAATGCATTTAAATGGCTTGAAATAATTCATAAACAAATATGTCAGCCATTCAGTTTGTGTTTTTATATTGAAATGAAAATGTTCAGTTTATTGTTTAACATTTTACAGATTCTATCATTTTTAACTACAGCAACTGACTCTAGTACAACCAGAAAACATATGGTAAACATTAGTAAATAAGTAAATATATGTTATTCGAGTAGATTTTGCTATTATTACAGAGTAGAAAATATACAAATAATTGTTGACACTGTAAGAATTATTTTCTGAAGCATCAAACACTACACGTTTCAAGCATTTCACCAAATTCACAGTTACACTAGAATGATATTGTGCTTTTGGGAGCAACACCATATTTGGTTCATCTCACACCATTTACTAGAATGTATTTGAAGAATGAAATGTTGCTCACTGCGACCACTTGTGAAATATCTTCATGTGCTTGAGAAGGCTTTTTGAACGTCTATAACATTGAGTACACTGAGTACAGTAATACGGCTTCTCTCCAGTATGAATTCGCTGATGCAATTGTAGTTGTCGAAACTGAGTGAAACTCTTGTCACAAGATGAGCACTTGTGAGGTTTTTCTGTAGTATGAATAAATTGGTGCTGTTTCAGATAGTCAGCCCTAGCAAAGCTCTTTCCACACTCCAAACACACATGATCTTTCTCATCGGTGTGTGTTTTCTGATGTTGTTTACAATTTTCCAGCTGTGAAAAAGTCTCTCCACAAAAGGAACACACATAAGGCTTTTCGTTTGTATGAATTATCTGGTGTTTTATTAGATTTGATGATGAAGTACAATCTTTACCACACTGATCACAGTTAAATGTTTTTTCTCCTGAGTGAACATGCAGATGATACTTGAGCTCAGTTTTACATCTGAAACTCTTCTCACACTGAGTACAGTGGTACGGTTTCTCTCCAGTATGTATTGAAACCGAAAACCTTCTCCAGAGTGCTCAGGACCTCAGACTGGGCCGAAGGTTTACCTTCCAACAAGACAATGACCCTAAGCACACAGCTAAAATAAGGAAGGAGTGGCTTCACAACAACTCCGTGACTGTTCTTGAATGGCCCAGCCAGAGCCCTGACTTAAACCCAATTGAGCATCTCTGGAGAGACCTAAAAATGGCTGTCCACCAACGTTTACCATCCAACCTGACAGAACTGGGAGCCCGATCACACGAAAATGCGTATCAATAGTACGAGTGTGTAATCTCGTAGAATATATACGCCAAAATGAGTTTTGGCGTGCTTATTGTACGCGGATTTTTCGCGTGCATATGATACGCACTTTATGGCGTGTATATGATACGCTCTTGGGTAGGATGGGGGTGGGGGGGTCGTACGTATAATACGCCATAAAGTACGTATCATATGCACGCGAAAAACTGCGTACCNGCGTATCATAAGCACACCAAAACTCATTTTGGCGTATATACTCTACGAGATTACACACTCGTACTATTGATACGCATTCTCATGTGATCGTGTTGGAACTGGAGAGGATCTGCAAGGAGGAATGGCAGAGGATCCCCAAATCCAGGTGTGAAAAACTTGTTGCATCTTTCCCAAAAAGACTCATGGCTGTATTAGATCAAAAGGGTGCTTCTACTAAATACTGAGCAAAGGGTCTGAATACTTAGGACCATGTGATATTTCAGTTTTTCTTTTTTAATAAATCTGCAAAAATGTCAACAATTCTGTGTTTTTCTGTCAATATGGGGTGCTGTGTGTACATTAATGAAGAAAAAAATGAACTTAAATGATTTTAGCAAATGGCTGCAATATAACAAAGAGTGAAACATTTAAGGGGGTCTGAATACTTTCTGTACCCACTGTATAACTTGCTAACCCTCTGATTCTTTTTGCCAGTCCAGTATTAATAAAAAAGGTCCTAAGCTGTTTCTTCAATTTAATATCATTAATTTTTTTCCAATTATTGATCGTGATAGAGGACAAATTCAAAGTCTCTCCATCACTTCTTGTCTTTGCTCTTTCACTTCCATCAGGCCTGAAATAAACATTAAGCAGTCAGAATTAGTTCAAGGAAGATAAATGTGAAAAAACATGTGAATCCTGATTTAATAAAAGAAAACACCATGTATCTGTATGTACTGCTGTCAAAAATATCTGTTTTGTGAATGTTTTATATTTGGAGAGTTCAGATGCAAAAGCCTCTAAGTGCCATCTGAAATATTCTTCTAAAATGAGCATTTTTTATCAAGCTTGTATGTTTATGTTCAGTTATTTCACTTTAATGGCAATCAAAATGACCTATTAATTGACATTAAAGTGAAATTACTGAACCTGAACATATGAGCTTGATAAAAATGCTCATTTTAGAAGAAAATTTCAGATGGCATTTAGAGGCTTTTGCATCTGAACTCTTCATTTGTACACACTTGCAACTTACTGCAGAAATTTTAATGGCATTTTAAACCATCTGTAAATCAAGAAACAACTTTATTTTTCAGTTTGTTTATTGTTTGACATTTTCTAACAGCAAATGACTCTTGCACAATCAGGAAACAATATAGTAAAAATTAGTAAATAAATTAATATAACATATTCATGTCATTTACTTAGCCATTATTACCCAGTAGGAAAGATACAAAAATTATTGACACTGTAGTTTTTCTGGAGTTTTAAACACCAGACTTTTCTAAGCATTTCACCAAATTCACAGTTAAACTAGATGATATTGTGCTTTTGAGAGAAACACCAGATTTTGTTCATCTCACACCATGTACTTGAATGTATTTGACATAAAAATGAAATGTTGCTCATTGTGATGACTTATGATATTTCTTCATGTGCCTGAGAAGACCATTTGAATATCTAAAACTCTTCTCACATGGAGGGCAGTAGTGCGGCTTTTCTCCAGTATGAACTCGCTCATGTGATTTCAGGTGTCCAGACTGATTGAATCTCTTGTCACAATATGAGCACTTGTAAGGTTTTTCTCCAGTATGAATTCTTTGGTGTGGTTTCAGATTGTCAGCTCTAATAAAGCTCTTCCCACAGTCACAACACACATGATCTTTCTCACCGATGTGTGTTTTCTGGTGCTTTTTACAGTGACCCAGCCGTGAAAAAGTCTCTCCACAAAAGGAACATGCAAAAGGCTTTTGGTTTGTATGAATTTTCTGGTGTTGTTTTAGATTTGATGATGAAGTAAAATCTTTACCACACTGATCACAGTTAAATGGCTTTTCTCCAGAGTGAACACGCAGATGATACTTGAGATCAGTTTTCCCTTTGAAACTCTTCTCACACTCAGTACAGTGGTACGGCTTCTCTCCAGTATGAATTTGCTCATGTGATTTCAGGTTTCCAGACTGAGAGAAACTCTTGTCACAATATGAGCACTTGTAAGGTTTTCTCCAGTATGAATTCTTTGGTGCTGTTTCAGATGACCAGATGTTGTAAAGCTCTTCCCACAGTCACAACACACATGATCTCTCACTTCATTATGTGTTTTCTGGTGCTGTTTACAGTTTTTCTTCAAGGAAAAACTCTTTTGAGTCTTGATGTTGCAATGTTTCTCTTCAGCTTCATATAGTTGGTCTCTTTGCTCTTTCATTTCAATGTGGTCTAAAATAAAAATCAGATCAAGGAGGTTAAATTTGAAAATTCAACTGAATCCTGATTTAATAGCAGAAAACAGAGATCATTTCTTAGTATCAGATCTTTAATGTGCCAAAAGTTCTGTCATTCCCTTGTTAATAAAATAAAATAGATGTCAGATTATATTAAATTTATGGTAGAAGAGCTGCATTTTCTCTGTTATTATAATTATAGTGCTCATCATTTCTAGATCTGTTGAACTGAAGCTTTGTTACATTAATGTTTCTCAACAGTCAATAATGAAGAATCAAGAATGGACACCAACCTATTTGTTCCTCAGTATCTTCATGTTTTATTCTGGATGGTTCTGGATCACTCATGTCTTCAATCTCCTCTTTAATAAACTCCATCTTTAACAAGGCAAGGCAAGGCAATTTTATTTGTATAGCACATTTCATACACAATGGTAATTCAAAGTGATTTACATAAAGAAGAAGAATAAAAATAGAACACAAGGAATAGAAATAACAGTAAAAACAGAATTTTGCTATCTGGATGGAAGAGCTAGGAAGTCTTAGGGAGTTTTTTGTTGTTTTTGTTGTCCGTCAGAGTGGATCTAAACGGATCTATCCATCAGAGCGGATCTGAATGGATGTTCTTACATTTCACACACACACCGCTCTCACCCAAACACAACATCCCCAAATCGCAGTTCTTCAACTCATTCCCTTACGACCTTAAGTCTTATGACCACTCAACGTTAAGTTACATTCTATCCTCCTTCCCTACATGCCAATTCTTTCTGCATTCACCTTCTTTTCCTTCTGTCTGCTTCTTCTAGATTTCACTTTCTTCCTAATTCTCCCAGCTCTTTCAACCAGACAGCAATATTTAAAATGCATTAAAAGTCAGAATAACAAGATGATACATAAAAGATATAAAATACATAAAAAATGAAATAAAAACAGGAAAAGGAATTAAGAGAATAAAAAAAGATAATATGTATAAAATAAAGTGCAAACAGTTCGGACATAGCACAGTGCTCAATCAGCAAATGCATAGGTAAAAAGATGTGTTTTGAGTCTGGATTTGAATGTGGCTACTGTTGGAGCACACCTGATCTCTTCTGGAAGCTGGTTCCAGCTGCGGCTGGCGTAACAGCTAAAAGCAGACTCTCCTTGCTTTGAGTGAACCCTTGGTATTTCTAAATGACTTGATCCTGATGATCTGAGTGATCTGTTAGGTTTATATTCTATGAGCATATCTGCAATGTATTGAGGTCCTAGGCCATAGAGTGATTTATAAACAAGTAGCAGTACTTTGAAATCAATTCTAAATGCAACTGGAAGCCAGTGCAAGGACCTGAGGACAGATGTGACTGGAGTCTTGACTGGAGACAAAGCATCTAATTCTTGCAATATTTTTGAGATGATAATATGCTGATTTAGTTATTGTCTTTACATGGCTACTGAAACTCAGGTCTGACTCCAAAATCACACCAAGATTCCTGACTTGATTTTTAGTTGTTTGACCCCTAGAGTGAAGGTACATGTTCACTTTGAGAACTTCATCTTTGTTTCCAAACGCAATGCCTTTAGTTTTGTCTTTGTTTAACTGAAGGAAGTTTAGGCACATCCAATTTTTAATTTCATCAGTGCATTGGCACAGGGAGTCAATGGGGCTGTAGTCGTTAGGTGATAGGGCTAGGTAAATCTGGGTGTCATCTGCATAGCTGTGATATGCAATTTGGTTCTTTCTCATTATTTGGCTCAGTGGCAGCATATATAGGTTGAACAGGAACGGTGCAAGTATTGAGCCTTGAGGGACTCCGCATGTCATGGATGTCCACTCAGACTTATGGTCACCGATACTCACATAATAACCTCTCCCTTCTGAGTATGACCTGAACCATTTAAGGACCATCCCAGAAAGCGCAACCCAGTTTTCGAGCCTGTCAAGAAGAATGTTGTGATCGACAGTGTCAAACGCAGCACTGAGATCGAGAAGAACCAGCACTGATAATTTACCTGAATCTGTGTTTAGGCGAATATCGTTTATTATCTTTATGAGTGCTGTCTATGTGCTGTGATGCGGTCGGAAACCAGATTGAAAGTTGTCAAAGTATCCATTCAAGCTTAAGAACTTGTTCACCTGATTGAAAACAACTTTTTCAATGATCTTGCCTATGAAAGGGAGATTTGAGATTGGTCTGTAGTTGCTCAATATGGTGTTATCCAGATTGCTCTTTTTCAGGAGGGGCTTAATAACTGCAGTTTTCAGGGATTTTTGAAAAGTCCCGGAGAGAAGTGAGGCGTTTACCACTTCTAGGAGATCTGCTTCTAAACAGTTAAACACGCTTTTGAAAAAAGATGTGGGAAGTGTGTCAAGGGCGCAGGTTGATGTTTTAAGGTGCTGTACTGTTTCTTCCAAAATTTTACCATCAATTGCTTCGAAAACAGACATAATAGCTGCTTTCTGAGGTAGTGATCTGTTCTGTTTTACCCCAGTGCAGCTCAAGGATGTGCTGATCGCCTTTCTGATATTATTAATTTTCTCAGAGAAGAAGGAAGCAAACTCACAACATTTGCTGTCTGAGAGCATTTCACTGGGAATCTGACTTGGGGGGTTTGTTAGTCTCTCTACTGTAGCAAAAAGAGTGCGGGTGTTGTTTAAGTTTCTGTTTATAATATTTGAAAAGAAGGTTACTCTAGCTTTGCCTAATTCCACATCGAAAGCATGAAGAATATCTTTATAGATGTTATAATGGATTTCAAGTTTTGTCTTTCGCCACATGCGCTCAGCTTTTCTGCATTGTCTTTTCATATTTTGCACTGCTGTTGAATTTCTCCACGGTGCTTTTTGTCTGCCACTCTTTTTCCTGACTTTCACAGGAGCAATGTTATCAATAACATTCTGTACTTTTGAGTTAAAAGAATCAAGGAGAAAATCAACAGAGTCTGCAGATATGCTTGGTGTTAAAGATATAGCCTTCATGAACAGTGCACTAGTATTCTCATTTAAGCATCGCTTTTTGACCGAGATAGATCTAGCTTCAACAGTAGGAGAGATCAATAAATCAAAGAAAATACAGAAATGATCAGATAGCGCTACATCCTTAATGACAATGGATGAAATGTTTAGACCCTTACTAATAATTAAATCTAGAGTGTGTCCACGATTGTGTGTAGGTCCATGTACATGTTGAGTCAGATCAAAAGTATTCAAAACAGTTATGATTTCTTTTGCCATATTGGATTCTGCATTTTCTATGTGGATGTTAAAGTCCCCAGTAATAGCAAAACAGTCAAACTCAGAGGAAATTGCTGATAACAGTTCTGTAAAGTCCTCCACAAAGGCTGGAGAGTATTTTGGAGGCCTGTAGATAACTATAAGTAGAATGCGAGGAGCACCTTTTAACACAATACTCAAGTATTCGAAAGACAAGTAATCACCAAATGACACTTGCTTGCATTGATAGACATCTTTAGATAGAGCAGCAGCACCTCCACCTCTCCTAACAGCTCTGCAGACACTCATAAAAGTAAAGTTAGGAGGGGCTGTTTCATTCAGGATTGTTGCACTGCAGCTGTCTTCAAGCCATGTTTCATTTAGAAGCATAAAATCTAGGTTGTTTGTGGTTATTAAGTCATTGACTAGAAGTGATTTATTTTTAAGTGAGCGGATGTTTAAAAGTGCTAACTTAACAGTCTTACTTTCTGTCTCTACAGTAATCTTGGTTTGACGTGTAATAGGTAGCAGATTAAATGGGTTTGCCAAACGGTTTGAGAAGGCCTTAGGCTTTCTATAACGTAATAAAACAGAAATAGAGAAAGCAACAGGCACACTGGGTTCCCGCTTGTTCTGTAAACATTTGATAAAGTCACTGTTATCATAGCGGGGACCCGACACACATCACTGAGAGCTGTTATCGGTTGTTTTTGGTTCACCTAGAACAGATGGAGGAGGGTGAGGGCCCTTGCGTTGTGGCAGGGGCCGAAGAGCTCTCGCAGGAGGAGGGGGAGGGCGAGCTGTACCCACACGCTTTGGTGGTTTCGGGGCTTGCCGCTTTTTTGTTGATATCTGGGGGCTCGCAGCAAAAGAGTGGGAGATACAATCTGATGTCTCGAGTGCCTTTGGGTCTCGCTCCCTGTGTGTACCATCGATTAATATGTTGATCAATTTCGGCACTCAGTATGGTCTGTTTAGGGGCATTTGATTCATGGGACTCACCGACTGAGTGCTGAGGACGTCCATGACGAAGCTCTGTTGTGTGTTCCTTCTGGTTTGATAGTCCCGCAAGTAGCTTTGTTTCAAGAATTGCAATCCCTTGTAGAAGTCTGTGGCAGTTTGCGCAGCAGGTAGATTCTTTAACCAGAGGAGGCATATTATTCCTTTTGGATGTAGGCAGCTGTGTTTTAACTTCTCCGGAATGTAAGCTGATGGCTGCCATCAGTGGGAGGCTGGTTGGATAAAAATTCCTTTTTTGTAGCAATTCTTCCAGTTAAAAAGTTTGTTGGTGCCAAGATTTGTCGCTTGAGCACTGTGCTGATTTGCTGTAGTTAAAATTAGGAGATAAAATATAAAACAATAGAGCAAAGCGCGGAGCTGTAAGCAAGAGCGTCCGAACAGTAGCGAAGCAGGAAGCAGAAGCTTCCTGATTCAGTTCACTTAACAGTCACACAGATTTCAGATGCTACACCTGGAGTTTGTCCTTCTCTTGTAGGATGATGTGAATATTCCCAGTATTTATTGGTGAATTGTTGTGGGAGGAGCTTCACTGCAGGAGTGAACTGAGATCACTGTGTGATACTGACGCCCACAGGACCAGATCTGGAAAAATCAAAAACAAGTTACTGAATTTATACTCAACTACTTGAATTACTCTGAAATTATTGGAACATATGTATTTGCTGTACAGAAGGCTGTATATTATTACTATAAAAGAACATCTGAAATATGCAATTTCTTCTTTATGTAACCCAGGATTTTAAATTAGGAATTAAACAGGGCACATAAAACCAATATAACACATTGCATGGACCTTTATGCTCTGGCATGAAGCTTTAAGGCTGCCTGTATCCACTTTTGTCTCTTTAAAGGCTGGCTTAGTTCTGTTTTTTTTTTTAGCCTTGTTTGCTGTACACTCGTTCACACAGCAGCTTTTAGGCATTGTTCTGTCTTTAGTTAGAAACATGAAATGACAAGGAAGCAGCTTCACGCAATACAGAGTAAATGGAGAGGGTTGGATTGTACGAAATGTGATGCCAACTAATAAACTTATGTCTAATTATGCCATTTTGAATTGAAAATATAATTGATGTGATTCATGTAGCCTGATGTATTTCGTAACTGTCAATGTGACGAGACAAGAAACATTAACAAAGCCGTTTTCATTATATTAGGCATAAGATTAGAAGTGAATGTGTACATATCGTGTACCTATAGCTTTCCTGGTAGCCTTCAGTAATTCATAAAACATAAATAGCTATCAGTTGACATTATGTTTATTTCACTGAGGGTGAGCTCAGTGGATCAACTGAAGTGTTTATGAGGACTTTTCAAGCAGAAAACTAATTATAAACAGATTATTTGGATGCAAGTAAATGTAGATTCAGACAAACCGGTTTCTTCCATTTAATATCATTAATTTTTCTTCTAATTATTGATCAGTGATAGAAGACAAATTCAGAGTCTCTCCATCACCTCTTGTCTTTGCTCTTTCACTTCCATCAGGCCTGAAATAAACATTAAGCAGTCAGAATGAGTTCAAGGAAGATAAATGTGAAAAAACATGTGAATCCTGATTTAATCAAAGAAAACAAGACACCATGTATCTGTATGTACTGCTGTCAAAAATATCTGTTTTGTGAATGTTTTATATTTGTACACACTTGCAACTTACTGCAGCAATTTTAATGGCATTTGAAACCATCTGTAAATCAAGAAACAACTTTATTTTTCAGTTTGTTTATTGTTTGACATTTTACAGCTTTATTATTTTCTAACAGCAAATGACTCTTGCACAATCAGGAAACAATATAGTAAACATTAGTAAATAAATTAATATAACATATTCATGTCATTTACTTAGCCATTATTACCCAGTAGGAAAGATACAAATAATTATTGACACTGTATTTTTTTCTGGAGTTTTAAACACCAGACTTTTCTAAGCATTTCACCAAATTCACAGTTAAACTAGATGACATTGTGCTTTTGAGAGAAACACCATATTTTGTTCATCTCACACCATGTACTTGAATGTATTTGACATGAAAATTAAATGTTGCTCATTGTGATGACTTATGATATTTCTTCATGTGCCTGAGAAGACCATTTGAATATCTAAAACTCTTCTCACATGGAGGGCAGTAGTACGGCTTCTCTCCAGTATGAACTCGCTGATGTTCTTTCAGGTGTCCCGACTGAGTGAAACTCTTGTCACAATATGAGCACTTGTAAGGTTTTTCTCCAGTATGAATTATTTGGTGTTGTTTCAGATGTTCAGCTCTAGTAAAGCTCTTCCCACACTCCAAACACACATGATCTTTCTCACCAGTGTGTATTTTCTGGTGCTGTTTACAGTGACCCAGCCGTGAAAAAGTCTCTCCACAAAAGGAACATGCATAAGGCTTTTTGTTTGTATGAATTATCTGGTGTTTTTTTTAGATTTGATGACCAATTAAAACCTTTACCACACTGATCACAGTTAAATGGTTTTTCTCCAGAGTGAATGCGCTGATGATTATTAAGGTCAGTTAAATATCTGAAACTCTTCTCACACTGAGTACAGTGGTACGGCTTCTCCCCAGTATGACTTTGCTCGTGTGATTTCAGGTTTCCAGAACGAGCGAATCTCTTGTCACAATATGAGCACTTGTAAGGTTTTTCTCCAGTATGAATTCTTTGGTGTTGTTTCAGATGTTCAGCTCTAATAAAGCTCTTCCCACAGTCCAAACACTGAAACGATAGCCCATCGTTTCAGTGACAGCAGAGACACTCGTAGCCTGTGGCAGGGGATACAGACCATTACGGACTACAAGCCCCCACCACGGACCTGTGATANAACTCTTCTCACATGGAGGGCAGTAGTACAGTTTCTCTCCAGTATGAACTCGCTCATGTGATTTCAGGTGTCCAGACTGATTGAATCTCTTGTCACAATATGAGCACTTGTAAGGTTTTTCTCCAGTATGAATTCTTTGGTGCAGTTTCAGATTGTCAGCTCTAATAAAGCTCTTTCCACACTCCAAACACACATGATCTTTCTCACCTGTGTGTATTTTCTGGTGCTGTTTACAGTGATCCAGCCCTGAAAAAGTCTCTCCACAAAAGGAACATGCATAAGGCTTTTCGTTTGTATGAATTATCTGGTGTTTTTTTAGATTTGATGATGAAGTACAATCTTTACCACACTGATCACAGTTAAATGGGGTTTCTTCAGAATGGACACGCAGATGAGACTTGAGCTCAGATTTACATCTGAAACTCTTCTCACACTGAGCACAGTGGTACGGCTTCTCTCCAGTATGAACTCGCTCATGTTTTTTCAGGTTTCCAGAATGAGTGAAACTCTTGTCACAATATGAGCACTTGTAAGGTTTTTCTCCAGTATGAATTCTGTGGTGCAGTTTCAGATGACCAGATTGAGTAAAGCTCTTCCCACACTCCAAACACAAATGATCTCTCACTTTATGATGTGTTTTCTGTTGCTGTTTACGGTTTTCCTTCAAGGAAAAACTCTTTTGCGTTTTGAAGTTGCAATGTTCCTCTTCAGCTTCATACAGTTTGTCTCTTTGCTCTTTCACTTCCATCTGGTCTAAAATAAACGCATAAGAATCAGTTCAAGGTTAATTTTAAAAAACTGAACCCTGATTTAAATGCAGAAAACAACAGAGATCAGGGATTTTTATGAGTAAGTTTCAGATCTTTAATGTGCCAAAAGTTAGTTCTGTCATTACCTTGTTAATACAATCAAATAGATGTCAAATTATAATAAATTTATGACAGTAGAGCTGCATTTTCTCTGTTATTATAATTACAGTGCTCATCATTTATAGATCTGTTGGAACTGAAGCTTTATTAGATTAATGTTTCTCAACAGTCAACAATGAAGAATCAAGAATGGACACCAACCTGTTTCTTCCTCAGTATCTTCATGTTTTATTCTGGATGGTTCTGGATCACTCGTGTCTTCAATCTCCTCTTTAATAAACTCCATCTTTAACAGTCACACAGATTTCAGCTGCTACACCTGGAGTTTGTCCTTCTCTTGTAGGATGAGGTGAATATTCCCAGTATTTATTGGTGAATTGTTGTGGGAGGAGCTTCACTGCAGGTGTGAACTGTGATCACTGTGTGATACTGACGCCCACAGGACCAAATCTGGAAAAATCCAAATCAAGTGACTAAATATAATATTTACTGAACTACTTTAATTACTCTGAAATTATGTGAACATACATATTTGCTGTAAGGCTGTATATTATTACTATATAACCAAAGATTTTAAATTAGGAATTAAACAGTGCACAGAAAACCATAAAACCAATATAACACATTGCACATACTTTTATGATCTGGCATGACGCTTTAAGGCCGGGATATAACAAGACGATGGTCAGTCTTCGGGCAACATCGGGCCGTTTTTGAGCGCTGGTGTGGCTTAGTTTTCTTGGTGCATTCTGCACCATTGGCTCTAGTCAGAAGCTGTCCGTTTTTTCCTAAAGTTGATTTTAGTTCACTCAGTTCATCTTTAGTTTATTGATGTTCCTTAGACATCTCTTTTGTTGCGTCTTTGCAGATATTCAACCTGTCTTTATGTCATTTATAAGCTGTTCCGTGTTGTTGCTGTCTTTCAGATGGGACATAATTATTTTTTACTCCCTCTGCATCCAGGAGGGAAAATTTGTCTTTCATTCTTGACATTGGAGATGGAATTATAGTTGCTGAAATCACTGTCATCCTTGTTGTCATCTATGGGATCTTCATCAGACAGTACCACCATTTTTATTTGTTCAAAATCCTCAATGAAGACTCTGATCCGTGGGCCATGACAGTGCCATTTTGATACAAGTTCATGGTCAAAAAAATCAGTCCAAATTCAACAAAAGCTTTGTTTAGATGTTGAATCTTCTACTTTCAAAATTTTCTAATTTCCCTCTCTCTTTTTTGCAATTTATCTGTGGCTTTACTCAAGAGTGACAATCTCTCATGGAATTCTCTCACACACACAAAACCTGATAATCCTAAATAGTTGGTTTAATTAGTACTAATAGTTTGACAGAAATAAACAGGACCATCGAGCTGCTGAAAGGCCTGTCTCCAAAAGTTCCCTGTTTTCACCTCATTGATTATGGTGATGTCTGAGATCTTCTGTAAATTGTCACATTTTATAGGTGTGAACAGGCTAAAACAAACTACAGCATCATCACCTTTGAAATTTCACTTCAGTTCTCGTCTTTGCCTTTTCACTTCCATCAGGTCTGAAATTAACATATTAAGTAATTAGAATCAGTTTAAATGTGAAAACACAGTGAAACACAAACCTTATCGCATATGAATGGAAGTAATGAAACGAAAAGTGTAGTGTAACTCTTCAGTCCAGATACCTCATCCAGCACCTCAAGGAATTCCAGACACTCTCATATCCACTCTTTGGAGAAGCAAATCAGACCAATATATATATATATTCAGTCTACTTTTTATGTACTTCTCAGAAATATACTTAAAATTGCATTCAAAGAAAAATGTACATTTGGCGTATACTTATACTGAAAAGTATAATTAAGTATTTTTAAGTATACCTGGCTTTTAGTTGTTTTTAATCACTTGATTGAGTAGCCTATTAAATACATTTTCACATAGTTTTACATGCAGTCTTATAAACTTACATTGTTTGAAAATATTTATTTATAAAGAAAACATGTTTATAATTCTGAGTATCTTTACTTCAATTACATTTATTATACTATACAATACTCACTATTTAATTTGTTGTTTTTATTTTGACTATTATTTATGAAATATATACTATTTGCTATTTTATTCAAAGTTATTATATTACTACTATATTATTCTCATAGTCAATATACTAAATTGTATTCACAAGCTATTAATAATAATAATAATAATAATATTCTGTAGAATAAAACTGCCATATACTGTATATTGAACTATTACATCTGACCTCATATTACACTTATATTTCATATAATTTATACTTTACTGTAGTTGAAATACATGCATTTAGTTCGTTTGTATAACTAGAGTGGACCGACAGTATTCCTGTGAAATGCTTATAGATCATTAAATGTTTAACTTGGCACCAATAAAACACATTTTTAAAGTTGCCAGACAAGATATAATGCTGTCCATTTAAAATGAAGAGACCTTTTTTGTCTTTTTTCACTATAAATCATTATAAAATTTATATAAAGACATTTATTATTGTGTTATGAATAATTAACAAACACTTGTGTGTTAAACTGTAAGCATAAGGTTAGGAGGCAACACAATACAAATAAATTATAAAAATGAAAAGGGCCTTAGGATAAATGCTTCAGATAAATATGAAATTAAAATTTACATCTATTTAAAATTGTCCTGTGACATCCTAACATGTGATTCAAGAGAAAAAAGCTAAAATGATGGTGTAGAAAACAGAAAAAGCTATTTTCACAATGAACAATATTGTGCACATTTTGTGTACATTAAATTATATTACATTAGGAACATCTTCACAATTATTAACCAAGAAAAATAAACCAAATCTATTGACAAGCGCATGTTCACACTTCTAACTACCGAGAATAAAAATAATTAGACAGAACCTTTTTGTACTACACGCATCATAAACTGTTGAAATCAGTTGAGAAATGTAAACTTTGTCCAGAAAAAAAGCAGCCAGTGAGGCACCTATGTATTATGTCTATATACAAACTGCATATGGCCCCAATGTACAATGGCTGTTTGTATAATATAAAACAAAAAAGACTGCAATAACAGTACCACCACATTAACCGAGTTGCTGAAAAGCAGCCTTGTCTCATTCCACTATACATTTCCCATTTCATTTCATTTAACTTTCTGAGACAAACCACTGAAATCTGTTTTACAATCTGTTCCTGCCTCAGAATTAGAACAGTTTTCAGAACAAGCGTTTGGTTCCAAAACGTGATAAACTCCATTTTTAAAAAAAATGAGTTTCCGCCAAAATCAGTATTGTATCTGGTCGGCATTGAAAAGTCATTTATTAATTTTGCGCAAAATGGGATATCCGTCGTATTATTCTGTCATGTTTTCTCCCTTTCTTTCCAAAACGCGACAAACGCCAGTCTCCTTTTTCTGCAGAACGCGATCTATCCGCTCAACCAATCACAGCGCACCATTTCACACACTGTAAACAGTAATGGCGGCGCTCTGAATACAGCCGGCTTCTTAGTTTTCCTTATTTTGTGATCAACAAAAACAGAAAAATTAATAATTTTGACAGCATTGATGAACCTGTGGTGGTTTCTGCGGTGGGGAAGAAACGCAATCATCGAAATGTAATCATTTACATGAGGAGATTAAGATGAGGCACTCGAGTCGGGAGGAGGAAAAATGCTGGCTGTTTCAAACCCCCAAAACTGAATCATGGACGGTTTTTAAAAGCCGTTTTTTATACCAATGTACTCTGCAAATGTGTTTATTTTAACCGTGTGGTGGCGGCAAATGTTCTTTAATCGGTAATGACAAGCGGAGACATAATTCATTTATAACATTAACAAGATGACCCGTTGAATTCATTTTGGGAGCGACGGCTGAATATTTTTAGTAAAATGACTGTATATTAGATTAGTATTGCCAAAGTTCAGAGGCTGTCATATATGCGAATCAACTTATTTTGCTCTGTATTTTCAATATGACAAATACATTTTATATTGATGGATTAATTGCATTAAAAAAAATTTTTTTTTTTTTAAAACGTGTCATGGATTTATTGCATTTTGGGAAAAAATATAATACATTTTTATAACAAACCTTTTAAAATCAAAATGTAGATTTGAATTTTTAATGTTTTTATAACCAAAAGATGCTATGTGAAAGTTTGAAACAGAAAATAGTGGTTTTCATCTTGCCACTTTCTTGGTAAAGAAAACACCTTTTTACTCAAATTAATCAAAATGGAGTTATTGCGTTTTGGAACCAAACTCATTATAAACAAACTTTAATGTATATATTGAAATGAAAGTGACAGCTAAATGGTCAAAGTTACAGCTCAAAAACAACTTTCACAAAACTAATGTCACAGAAAACAAGTTTATTTCACAATACATTTGCTTTATCTGAATCTCACAGTTTATCTGTAGATAACTTTTTACATCACATTGTCAGTGAAACTTTTATTTTATTTGTTATTGTACAGAGTTTATAGACAACTTTTATGTTGCAGAGAAATGTGTAGACTTTTCAATAAATCAGTTTATGAAATAACAGGAAAAGTAAAAAACAAAACAAAAAAAACTCCATATTAAATCTAAAAGCTTTGAGGAACAATTGAGGAAATTATTTCATATATAGCCAAATAACTGATTGTTGTTTTTCTTACATTTGTTTCCAGTCAATCTTAATGTTAGTATTTCTTAGAGTAAACATTCAAAGAATAATTCATTAATTTTCTTGTTCTCCAACATATTAAGCACAAATCTTGTGGCATTTCACAGCAACACTAGTTTAATAACTACACATTTTCTTTATGTGATTCTCACGAGATTTACCTCAAAGTTTTGGATCTGTGACACAGAACAATGCTTTTTAATATGAGTCGTTAGGTTATTTGATTGGGTGAAACTCTCTCCACACAGAGCACAGTGGTACGGCTTCTCTCCAGTATGAACTCGCTCATGTTTTTTCAGAGTTCCAGACTGAGCAAAACTCTTGTCACAGTATGAGCACTTGTAAGGTCTTTCTCCAGTATGAATTCTTTGGTGCTGTTTCAGACAGTTAGGTCTAGTAAAGCTCTTCCCACACTCCAAACACACATGATCTTTCACTTCATTATGTGTTTTCTGGTGCTGTTTAAAACTCTGCAGCCATGAAAAACTCTTTCCACAGAGAGAACACACATAAGGCCTCTCATCTGAATGAACTTTCAGGTGATCTTTTAGATGTGACGGTGATTTGAACTTTTTTCCACACTGATCGCACTCGAATGGTTTTTCTCCAGAGTGAGTGCGCAGATGATAATTAAGATCAGTCAAATATTTGAAACTCTTCTCACACCGAGTACAGTGGTACGGCATCTCTCCAGTGTGAATTCGCTCGTGTGATTTCAGGTTTCCAGGCTGAGTGAAACTCTTGTCACAATATGAGCACTTGAAAGGTTTTTCTCCAGTATGAATTCTTTGGTGCTGTTTCAGATGCTCGGCTGTAGTAAAGCTCTTCCCACAGTCAAAGCACATATAATCTCTGACTTCATTGTGTGTTTTTTGGTGCAGTTTAAAAGTTTTCCGCCATGAAAAACACTTTCCACAGAGAGAACACACATAAGGCTTCTCATCTGAATGAACCCTCAGGTGTTGATTTAGATGTGACGATGAAATAAACTTTTTTCCACAATGCTCACAATTATATGGTTTGTCTCCATTGTGAATTCTTAAGTGTGTTGTAAGGGTTCCTTTAACTGTGTAACTCTTCCCACACAGAGTGCATGTATAAGGTTTGTCTCCTTTGTGAAATCTTAAGTGTGTTTTAAGGTTTCTTTCATATCGGAAACTCTTTCCACACTGAGAGCATGTATACGGTTTCTTTTCAGTGTGAATTATTAAGTGTGCTTTAAGGGTTCGTTTATATCGGAAACTCTTCCCACACTGAGTGCATGTAAACGGTTCTTCTCCAGTGTGAATTCTTAAGTGTGTTTTAAGGTGTCCTTTTTGTGTGAAACTATTCCCACACTGAATGCATGTATACCGATTCCCTCCAGTGTGAATTCTTAAGTGTTTTTTAAGGTATTCTTTTGTTGTGAAACTATTCCCACACTGAGTGCATATATACGGATTCTCTCCAGTGTGAAACCTTAAGTGTGTTTTAAGGTTTGCTTTTTTTGTGAAACTCTTCCCACACTGAGTGCATGTATACAGATCCTCTCCATTGTGAATTCTTAAGTGTGTTTTAAGAGTTCCTATATATTGGAAACTCTTTCCACACTGAGTGCATGTATACGGTTTCTCTCCAGTGTGAATTCTTAAGTGTGTTTTCAGGTTTGCTTTTTCCGTGAAACTCTTTCCACACTGAGGGCAGGTGTGCAGTGTTTTGGTGTTTGTTCTTTGAGTTAAGTTCTGATGTTCCTCCTCCACTTCATTCAGTTCTTCTCTTTGCTGTTTCACTTCCACCTGGTCTAAAATACACATCAAGTTAGAATCAGTTCAAGTGAACCCTGATTTAATATACAAGGTTATATCTATTATTTATCATCCAAATACTGTGGCGCTTGGCCAGCACCGGCACAATCCTGATGATTTTCCTGTTTTTAATCTCAGTGCCACTTTCACAACATTTAAGTAAAAAAATGAATGTAAAGTAATAAGCAGCTTGTTGTGTGGTTTGAAACATCACACATGCAGCGCTTCTGTGAATAGAGAAAACAGAATAAAACTATATATAATATATATATATATATATAGTAAAGGGGAATATTTAGGCCAATAGGCTACGTGAAATATACCTCACTCAGGCTAGGTCTAAAGATTAATAAAACGAAAGAAAACGAGTTCTGGTTCATTGTGGCGCACTCCAAAGATCTAGGAAAGGAAACAGACATTCTGCTTGTTTTCGTTATCTGAGTGTCTTTTGTAAATGTATGAATGATGTCTTGACCATAAATTGCGGAGTACAGTTTACTAAGGAAAGCATCTCACGTACAATACAGTCAACGCACAAAATACAGTCAACCAAACACATAAAACGTTACACTGCTCAACGTTTTAATACAATATGCCGTTTACCACCCATGACCACCGTATGACTGTGCTGTTATGTGAAGGATGATGTTTTATGTTGATAATGCAAGTAAAGTACAAAGCTTAAATAACAGTTGAATGAGAAAGGTAGGCTTCAGATTCACTTTAAATTAATTTTACATTTCTAATAAATAAACTTAACCTTGAAAATAGCAATAGAAGCTGGAATGGCGTTAAAAAATAAAAGATCATTTTTTAAAATTAGTTTTGGCTTGACGTATATAACCTGAATAGTCCTACGTTAAATCTCAGGGGTCGGTTACAACCTGCACATAACATTTTTTCCCATCCGGCTCTCAACCTAAAATGAGTTTGACACCCCTGATGTTAAACAGTCAACGCCGCCCGCTTTCATCAACTCGAGAAAAAAATGCATCAAGTTTAGTCAGAATTATGTACTTTTGATTGCTTTGAGATGTGGTGAGGAATGATGCTGGAAGAATTTACCTCAGAGGAAGAGTTTCAAAACACTTATGACGTAACGAAAACAAAAAACATTCGTAAAGCTTTGAAGCTTCATGAAGCAGTGTTTTGAAATCGCCCATCACTAGATATTGTTGAATTCTCTTCCATTTATAATATTAAATGTTGAACCACTGTAGTCACATGAGCTGATTTAAATATGTTATTAGCAGCTTTCTGGGCATTGAAAAAGGGAGTGTTATTGATATTGTTATTATATCAAAACACTGCTTCATTAAGCTTCGAAGCTTTTGTTTTGAATCAGTGATTCGGAGCGTGTATCAAACTGCTGAAATCACGTGGCTTTGGTGCTCCGAACCACTGATTCGAATCAAAAGATTCATAAAGCTCCAAAGCAGTGTGTTGAAATCACCCATAGATATTGTAAAGTATTTTTGTCTCTTTATAATATCAAGGCAGACCCACTGCACGAATTCCCATGAATTAATATTAAAATTGAGGCATTAATGTTTATTAATTAATGTCGCATTTATTAAATGCACACTCTAAAAACTAATTCAGGGGACCTTTAGTCATTACTTAAATATATATATTGTTGTGAAATAAAAAAATCAAGTTCTGAAATGCTGTTAGACTTTTTAATTCTAATTGTTATTTTATTGAGCTTGGATGACACACAAATTATGCCTATTGATTTGATATACTATCATGACTTGTCATATTTTAACATTTTCAGTTAATCAAAAATGTATTTAATTTTAAGTTCTGTTAATGTAAAATACAATCTGATGACGTGTAAAAGTGTTTCATTGTTTTGAGTTGTATGAACACTTCTTTTAACTGGGCTGGGATTTATATTTCCCATCATGCTTTGCCCATGGCACTTGAAAGGGAAAGTAAATGCTAAAATTAAGTGTTATATAATGTTTTTTGCACAAGATTAATGGTAAGGGAGATTTAGCAGTAATTAGGGTTTTGTTATGCTAATTTAGAAGAGTTAATGTGTTAATGTGGGTTTTTGGAGAGTTACCATCATGGTGACAAGCGGTGCTTGGTAAGATC